>JANUWF010000898.1:0-87660 GCA_026120185.1 Voacanga thouarsii
ATCACATGCATCCATGCAAATAAAATTATTCTAGCTACCACATAAAATGCAAGATGCTATGCAATGCATGACTTTTCCCCATAGTCAAAGGTGGTTTTGGGCGGGGTATTACATCCCTTCCCCCTTAAGAGAATTTTGTCCCGAAATTCAGATTTCATACCCTTCGAGCATACCCGGATACTTCCGTCTTAACCATTCCTCCGTTTCCCACGTTGCATCATGTGCTCCATGATGATCCCAAAGTATCTTCACCATGGGTATCTGCTTGTTTCGAAGTGTCTTAATACTCCGCTCCAGGATCTTGACGGGTCTCTCCACATAACTCAGGTTGGGTTGCAACTCCAACGGTTCCTCATTGAGTACATGACTCGGATCGGGGTTGTACCTCTTTAACTGAGAGACATGGAATACGTCATGCATCCCGGTTAGACCATCAGGTAGATCCAATCGGTAGGCAACCGGTCCAATTTTCTCCAATATCGGGAATGGTCCCAAATACCTAGGACTCAACTTCCCTCCCCTCGGATGTTTCAGGATTCCTCTACTAGGAGTCAACTTCAAGAATGCACGGTCACCTACTTGGAACTCCAATTCCCTCCTCCTAGTGTCTGCATAACTCTTCTGTCTGCTTTGCGCTGCCCTTAGCCTTCCTCGAATTAACTTAATCTTATTCGTCATCTCCTGAATGCATACTTCACCAGTCTTCTTAACGTTCCCTTCTTCTGTCCATCCCCAGTGTATCGGTACTTGGCATTTTCGCCCATACAGTGCTTCGTACGACGCCATTCCGATCGACGCCTGATAGTTGTTGTTATATGCTAACTCCGCATGCGGTAAAGACTCAATCCACTTATCTCCAAAGTCCAAGATACATGCTCGGAGCATGTCTTCCAGTATCTGAATGACTCTTTCGGATTGTCCGTCTGTCTACGGATGAGCAGAGGTGCTAAATTTCAGGGTCGTGCCCAAGGACTCCTGAAACTTACCCCCGAACCTTGAAGTGAATCTAGGGTCCCTATCCGATACAATGCTCGACGGTACACCATACAACCTTACAATTTCTCGGGTACATGTCTGAGCCAACTTTTCCATCGAGTCCCTTACGTTGAGCGGTATGAAGTGCGCTGTCTTGGTCAATCGGTCCACTACCACCCAGATCGCATCTTTGTGTGACTTGGTCATCGGAAGGCCAGTCACAAAGTCCATGGTCACCTCTTCCCATTTCCATTCGGGAATCGGTAATGGTTGCAGTAACCCTACAGACTTCTTATGTTCCATTTTAACCTTCTAGCACATCAGGCAGGTTGACACATGCTGAACTATATCCCTCTTCATTCCAACCCACCAATATTTCCTCTTCAAGTCTTAGTACATCTTTACCTCCCCATGGTGTATGGTATATTTGCTCTTGTGCACTTCGTCCAGTATCCTCTTCCTTAAGTCTTGGATGTCCGGTACACAAATCCGGCCCCGAAAGTACAATACCCCTTTCTCATCGGTTCGAAAATCGCCTCCTCCTCTCGCGATCTCTTTCTCCCTGAAAGTTTGAAATTCTGTACTGCCCTGTTGACCTGATACAATTTCCTGGTCCAGATCGGGTTTCAGGGTTAAGTTGCTCACGCAGATCTTCCTCTCTTGCACTTGCGCTTCTTTCTCCAGGATATCCTGGACTGCCGACACCTCCTGTATTCTCAAGTGTGCCATTTTCACCTTCCGACTTAGAGCGTCTGCTACCACATTCGCTTTACCCAGGAACTCCATCCACCTATGCTGCCGGAGATTCAAGTCCTTTTGCGTGAAGATGTACTTCAAACTCTTATGGTCCGTGAAAACCTCGTATTATGCACCATACAAGTAATGTCGCCATTTCTTCAAGGCGAACACTATAGCTGCTAGCTCTAGGTCATGCATGGGATAATTAACTTCGTGCGGCTTTAGCTTCCTAGATGCATAAGCTATGACTTTCCCTTCCTGCATCAACACAGACTCCTAGTCCTTCCTTAGATGCATCTGTATAGAGTGCATAGGGCTTATCAGCCTCAGGCAGACTCAGCACGGGTGCTGTAATCAACCTCCTCTTAAGTTCTTGGAAGCTCTTCTCGCACTTCTCACTCCAAGCAAAAGCGACATCCTTCTTCAACAATCGTGTCATTGGTGAAGCTAAAGTGGAGAAATTTTTAATGAAACGCCGATAGTACCCGGCTAACCCAAGGAAACTTCGTATCTCGGTAATGCTCTTCGGTTGTTTCCAATTAGCTACGGCTTCTACCTTAGCAGGGTCCACCTTGATCCCCTCCTTGGATATCACGTGACCAAGGAAAGACACTGAGCTCAGCCAAAACTCACATTTACTAAACTTGGCGTAAAGCCTGAATTCCCTCAGCTTCTCTAAGACCAATTTTAAGTGCTCCGCGTGGTCCTCCGGATTCTTGGAGTAGATTAAAATGTCATCGATGAATATAACCACGAACTTGTCCAAGTATGGTTAAAAAATGTAATGCATCAAATCCATGAATACTGCCGGTGCGTTGGTTACACCGAACGGCATTACCACGAACTCGTAGTGGCCGTATCGCGTGTTAAATGCAGTCTTAGGAATGTCTTCTTCCTTAATCCGCAACTGGTAGTATCCTTGTTGCAGGTCCAACTTCGAAAAGCAAGCGACACCTTGCAGTTGATCGAACAACTCATCGATCAAGGGTAGAGGATATTTATTCTTGATCATTAGATTGTTCAGTCCCCGATAATTGATATATAGCCTCAAGGTTCCATCTTTCTTCTTGACAAACAACACCAGGGCTCCCCACGGTAACGTACTCGGCCGAATGTAGCCTTGCCTTAGCAATTCTTCCAATTGCTCCTTCAACTCCTTCAACTCTGTCGGTGCCATCCGGTAGGGGGTTCTGGATACCGGTTCTGCTCCGGGAATCAGATCCACGGTGAACTCAACTTCCCGTTCAGGGGGTAGGGAAGTGAGCTCCGTAGGGAACACATCCGAAAAGTCTTTCACTACCTCTGTACTTTCCAATGTACATTGGTCTTTCGGTTTGTTTAGGAGATACGCCAAATATCTCGTACATCCATTCTTGAGCAACTTCCAGGCTTTAACTCCAGCAATAAGAAATTTCAGTTCCTTCATTCGTTTGCCATTGAATTCGATTACATCCCGTCCAGGTCTCACAAACTGTACCGTCTTGACCTTACAGTCTACACGAGCTCCGTGTTTCGACAACCAGTCCATGCCCAAGATCAAGTCATAACCGTCCATGGCCAGGATTATAAGGTCAGCCTCCAGAATCTCCTTCCCAACCTCAACTCCACAACTTCCCATTTTCTTGCCTACTTCCACCACCTTTCCCAAGGGGGAACTAACTACTAGGGTATAAGGTAGCTCATTTCCTTCCCAGCCCAGACATGAAGCACATACTTTACTTACATAAGAGTGTGTGGATCCTGGATCTATCAGAACATTAACAAGACAACCCTGGATAGAAAGGTTACCTTCGATCACGGCGGCGTCCGCTTCGACTTCCTCTCGGCTCAGGGCAAAAACTTTGGCCTTCACCTGGGGCTTCAGGCCTCCCGCTCCGGCTGGTCCAGCAGCGGCGCCTCTATTTCCTCCCATTGGTTGGGCCGGCGCGGTCTGCTCAATCCTTAAGGGTTTGGGGCAGACGTTTCTCAAGTGTCCCGGGTCTCCGCAATTGAAGCACCTCCTCACACCCCCATTACCCCAGCAGTTTCTTTCGGTGTGGCCCCACTTCCCACATAGCCGGTAATTCAGGCTGCCTTGCATCGGTCTTGCTACTGGCACTCGAGGCTACTTACCTCAATTTCCCCTCGGCATAAAGGTCGCGGGTCGCTTATTGCCAGAAGGCCTCATAGGTGGATGACTTGGTTGAAAGGGTCGGTTCACCGGTCGATGCCAATCTTCGTTCTCCGTCTGAGAAGCTGCGTCCATAGTGGCAGTGTACGATGTAGGCGGCGATGGGGCCAATGCTTTCCTCAACTCTGGCCTAAGCCCTTTCACGAATTGCCGGGTGCGCTTCTGCTCCGTGTCTACCAAGCACTTGCAGTACTTGGACAACTGCATAAATCGGGCTGCATATTGGGCCACGGTCATGCCTCCCTGCCTGAGGGTCTGGAATTCGTCCTCCCTCTTCTCAGCCACCCATCGAGGAATGTACTCGGCCCGGAAAGCCTCCGTAAAATCGTCCCACGTCCATTCCTGCTCCTCCTTATCCCAATCACCCCGTACCCGCTGCCACCATGCTCGAGACGGTCCTCTCAGCCGAAAAGCAGCGAACTTCACCATCCTCTCTTCCGAGTACTGCAAAGTAGCGAAAATGTCCTCCATCTGCTCAATCCATTGCTCGGCTTTCTCATCCTGTTCCACCTCCCCCTGGAATGTGGGAGGCTGGAACTTCAGGAAACGCTCCAAAGCCTCATCCTCTCCCCGCGGTGGTTTCCTGGCCACCTTATCCACTTTTTCAGTCAAGTTCTGTAGGATCAAGGCCATCTTGTCGAAAGCCTGACCCATGGTCACATCCCGTGACCTTTCCGAAGCCAATTCCTGCTCGCGTGGCAGGTGCTCCTCCACGTCGGGGGTGGAACGATGCATCTGCTCAAATTCCGGGGTGGAGGATGCACTCTCCTGCACCGTTCTGCTATGCACAACTCTTCGACGCCTTGGTGCCATCTTAATCACATTCACTCAGGGTCGGTTAGTTACCAAGGGGGAAAAGAATATGCTTAGATGCATGATCTGTTGATAGCAATGTACTCATCTAAAAGAGAATATGATGATAACGTGCAGAGGTAAATCAAGTAATAAACGAAAGTCATGCTTTGTCATATAAACCATTCTTTACAGAAAAGAATGGGTCATCTCATACGATACCCTTTTTATTTAAAATGATAAATAGGCCCTATGAGCCACATGCTCCCTTAAAAGAAATAAACAAACAAAGGTATGCAAATCCCAAAGAAAGAAAAGTAAAAGCTGCTGGTCTTCTATGTTCGACTCTCCCTAGTTTCAACAGAAATATCGGAGTCGTCAGAGGCCGGTTCCACAAGCCACCCCATGGAGCTATCGGGTCTCCCTATGTGGTTCCTCACGAAACCAACACTCCCACTTGGCTGCCCTGACTCACCCTCTCGGCCTCTCTTGGCTCTCATGGCCGTCTCATAGAGCTCATCCAATGCTAATCTAACTATACCCTTAGGCGCAGGCCTCTCACTCCCCAAGTCAGATGGATCAACCAACCCCTTTCTCCTTAGCATGGCATCTACGCCCAGTCCGTATCGGAGTCCACACCCCTTAGGACTCTCTTCCAGCTTCCTCTTTCCCGAACCTACCCCTCCTAGAGCTGACTGCCTACGGTCTCTCTCTCCCGGGACAACCTCCATTACCTCCTCATCCTCTCCTTCTACCCCAACCATCTCTCCCTCGTTCTCATCGTCTCCCTCATTCCCTAGCTCATCTACCTCTCCCTCACTCAACTCCGTCATCTCCTCATCTCCCTCATCTTCCCCTAAGCTCTCCTCGGCCTCTATCTTCGTCTCAACCACCGGGTCGTCTAACACTGACGGCTCACGCTCTCTCTCTGAATCAGACGCGGGTGGATCAGCTACGGGTAGTGGGGCAGGTGGATTCCCGCAGCCAGCGGGCTAGTCTCTGACAGCCGATACAACTCTTTTGACCATCCTATGAACAAAAGGTAAAAATTAGCACCAGATCAGAATACTTAAGAAAATAGAACCCCATAAGTCAAGTAATTCCCTAAACCTCTCTCTGATACCACTTGTAACACCCCACGACTACGTACCCTAAAAGGGCGGGGATGTCGCCCCGTCCCGTAGGACAAGGGGTCTTTAGAACGAGGTATAAAATATAAAGAGAATCTCCAAAGGAATCAACTTAGCTAAATAAAGAAATTCTCTTATTACAGCAGGCTCAACTTGGAGCAAAACGAAATAAAAAAAATATTGTTCAGAAGTATAAACGACAAAAGTCTCCTAGAATAGCATAGGAAAAATAGCCAAAGCCTCTACTATCAAGCCCCGTTGCCTCAACACAATCTATCTCCTGAAAACATGATGTAAAACGGTGTGAGAATAAATCTCAGTAAGTCATGTGTGTGCGCATGGTGTTTCGAATAGCACGTGTATGCAAAGTGTAAAACATTTGTAGAAATAATTTGGCAAGTCATAAACAATCTCTTTTCGCAAGGAGTGGGTTTTTCTCATTGTCACACTTTGTACAAAATAAATCCTCCACTCGAATAAACAGTCATGTCACCACACGTTGGGTTCCATGAGAACAAAATGACCAAGGCACCACACTTTGTGCACCTTGTCCGGACCAGATTACCACACGTTGGGCGTTCTGATCAAGGTGAGTGTACAGCCCACCGGGTGAGATACTCCTCCATCTCTACACCCAACAAAACCATCCGGGTGTCCATGCCGGGAATATAAATAATACCATACCAGGTACAAATGCTAGCTCGGATTGGCCTGACCAACCAACATTGTCGCCTTTTCAAGCAGAGTTCATCTTCTGGAGGTGGCCTCCTGCCAGAAGACTTACGCTAACCCTCCAAGACTAGTATTGTTAGCCTACCCTTATTGAGTACTCAACGAACATATCCGTCAATTCCCGATTCACAATATTTCCAAACCTTGGCTTTGTAAAACGTGGTTTTCTTTAAAAGAGATTTCCAAAAATTTAAGGAAAAGAATAATTTTCTTGATAAAATCATTAGTTTGACAAAACCGTTTAAAGAATAAATATCCACGTTTAGAACCCAAGCAAACATAGTTTAACAATAGCTTTACAAAGCTTCACAACATAGACTTGCCATCACCACATTTAACAAAATAGTTTATATAAGGACTTACCATCACAACATTTAATAAAAGAGTTTATGCAAGGACTTACTTGATGTGCCTCAGATAAACGTGATAAATTCACCGCTTGCTTTCCTTAATTATCCTCCTGATCTAAACCACATAATATCATGATCAGGGTCTCAATTAATTCAAACATGCTCTAATCTCATTTATTTTCACAACAATTCGCAATCCCCTATTTAATTCCAAATAAACTATTCAATCCCCAAAGATCATATACCACGACCACATGTTCATCTCGCTAATAAACACCATTAAACTCTACTTTCGGCATTAAGGGTGGGTATTCCCTTACCTTGCAACAACCGGGTAATGAGGTCTCGATGCTCCTATGGTGATCGTCCCGAGTTCGCTTGGGAAGAAGAGAAAAGCTACCTCATTTGCTCCTCTTGACTGAAAATTAAAGAAGAAGATGAAATCAGCCTCTATGGGGCGTGATTGAAAGGAAGAAAAGGAGAAGAATAGATGGAAGAAAGGAATCAAGAAGTCGAGATGGTTTTTGCTTACCTTAGAGAGTGATCGGTTTTTTGCTAGGTATGGCTCTTGATGTTTTCGAAAATTTGCAGAGAGAAGTTGCTGAAATTTTTGTGTAGAATGGAGAGGGTAGACGGTTGCTATGATTTAGAGTTGGAGAAGATTGGTTTAGGGTTAGATGGTGATGTTTAGAAAGACTCCTATTGGCTTTAGGTTTCTTGGACAGCAAGGGCGAAATTTCAGCTTGATGTGCCCCCTCTTGCTGCCGAATTTGGGAGGGTGTAATGGAGGAAAATATTCTGCAATTTGGTCCTTTGTGCTGGCCAAAATACTGCTCAGAAGAAGGCTGAATGTGTTCAGAATTTTGGGCCAAACAAGGAAGAGTTTGTGTGGGTGTTGATGACTAAAAAATCCTGTGCAAGTGTTGTGCGAAATTGTTGAACAAAAGGAGAAGAAATTCTGGACTGTTTAGGCTGTAATTCTGCTGAAATTTCTAGAGAAAAGATGAGGGTTTTGGGCGCTGAAATTGGCTTAGTCAGCTGTGGTTTTTTGGTGTGTTTTGTGTGCAGAATTTCGGTTAGATTAGGAGTATAAGGCTGGCCGAAAATCAGTAGTTTTTTGGAGATAGAAATTCTAGTTTTGTGCAGCTAAGGTAGTTGAATTGTTAAGGAGTGTTCTAGGTGTTTTGTGCTAGGATTTACAGAGTTGGATTGTAGCTAAAGAGGGTTGGAACTTCGGACAGCTTGTGTTGATACAAAGCTGCCGAAATTCTGCTAGGATAAGGAAGAAAATCCTAGTTGAATTTGGATTGAATAAAATCTGGTTTTATCAAGGATTTGGATAAGATTTCCTCTAGTCCTAGAAGAGTTTGGATTGAGCTAAAAGGGCTCCAAGGTGGCGGACAAAATCTGGAAAAATTTCCAGAATTTTCCAGCTTAAGGTTTTCGAAAATCCAATAGAACAAAAGCTGAAAATAAAGCAAACTTTATCCTTATCTAAAATCCTTGAACTTAGGAGTTAAATATGGAGTCTTATTCCTATAAAAGTGATGTTTAAACCCAAAGAAGATATCTAAGACTTTAGTAAAAATATTTCTCTAAAACAATTAAATAAATAAAAGGATTATGGCTAAAATTCTTGAAGAGGTAAAATAAGATTTTTCCCTAATATATTCCCTAACTCTAATATTCATCAAGAAGAGTTTTATACCACTTGAAATTCTTCAAAGCGGCACCTCACTAGGGGTTTTCGGCCAAGGCATGAGGAATACTAGAAAAGGAATTCAAAAGAAAGCTTAAAATCTTCAAGAGATAGGATTCGAACTCGGGTCACCAAAGGAAATCACCAACCTCTCCGCTATTCCAAAACAACTCCAATACTAATTTTTTTGTTCACAATCAATTCTCACCACCCTAATACTCATCCTTCCAAATCTTCAACCAAACCTCCCTTATCCAAATCTTTAACAACACATCTATTTCACATCAATTAATTCAAATGCAAGAGCAACGGAAAAATTCACATGCATCCATGCAAATAAAATTATTCTAGCTACCACATAAAATGCAAGATGCTATGCAATGCATGACTTTTCACCATAGTCAAATGCGGTTTTGGGCGGGGTATTACACCTTTCATTACTTCATGCCACATGTCCGCATCGATATCAGTAATAGTTTCTTCATATCTAGTAGGATCTTATTCCTGATGATTATAGACTAGGTCAAAGACCTCTCCAGTCCACTTTTCTAGAACTATAGATATCCTCCTACTACTAAGAAGCTCGTTTTGTATAGAATCTTTAGCTTGGGTTTCTTCTTGTTCTATAATTGCATCGTTAGAAGTAGACTCAGTTGTTAACTTCTCCATAAGTTTTATCTTAGTTGAACTTTTAATATATATACTCTGTTCAACCTCTAAGTATCTAGCATTAATACTTACTAGTACCTTTTGCTCATTGGGATGATAAAAATAACCTCCTTTCTTCCTTTTTGATCCCCAAAAAAATAGCATAATTCTTATCTTAATTCCAATTTTATCTCTTTTAATTAGTACATAAGTAGGATAGCTCCATATCTAGAGAAGGTTTAGACTTGGTTTTCACCCAATCCATATCTCATAGGGTATGTTAGATACTAATTCGGAAGATACCAAGTTCATAACATATGCCACTATTTCTAGGGCATATCTCCAAAAAGAGATTGGAGGAGTCGCATGAGATATCATGCTTTGAACCATTTCCATCAATGTTCTATTCCTTATTTCTACTATTCCGTTCTACCAGGGTGTCCAAGGAGAACTAATCTAAGATATTATACCATGATATACATGTAGTCCCTAAACTCGCCTAGGAGATACTATCCACCATGATACAATCAAAGATTTTTTATTTGTTTACCTGTTTGACACTTCACCTCGGCCTTATACTCTTTGTACTTATCTAAAAATTCAGACTTGCACCTCATCAGGTAAATATAACAAACCATATACAATCATTCATAAACATGATGAAGTACACAAAACCTCCTTTTGCTGGTGAGGATAGAAGACCACACATATCAGTATGAACTAAACTCAGTATTTCCTTAGCTCTTTTTACATTTTTTGGGTAAATGATCTGTTGCTTATCTTCCCCATAATGCATGATTAGTACTGAAGCCAATTTTTCAATCTCAATAATCCTAAAGGCCCATCATTGATTAGCCTCAGAATCTTAGTTGAGTTAATGTGACCCAACCTTAAATGCCAAAAATACAAATAATTGATATTGTCCTTTTTCTTCTTATTTAATGGTCTACTTAGAGCGTTGTTTGCTTGATTGTTAATAGGATTTATGAAGAATAAATTTCCATACATGTGCCCAATACATGAAACATTTCCATTTCTGCTGATAGAAATACCAGGATGTAAAGAAACTGAATAACTATGATTATTAAGTTTTGTTGTTGAAATTAAATTCTGTTTGAAATTAGGTATATATAAAATATCTTTCAACAAAAATTTTCTATTACAATCAAAATATAGTTCTAGATTTCCCACTGCTTGAGCCGATACTCGTGCTTCATTTTCCACATGGAGATCATGCTCGACTTTTCCAAGTCTCGTTATCTTTCTAAACCCTACCGGATGGTAGGGTTACAAATATAGTCAGTGGCTAAAAAATGAATCATCCAAGTAGATGATAATCTAACCATTGTAATAGACTCAAGGTAGTATAGAACACCTGTGGGGTTTTTCTTAGCCAATAGCTCTAGACACTCATTTTTCTAGTGTCTCTTCTTGCCACATCCAAAGCACCTTTATTTAGGCTTGTTGGGCTAGGACATGGACTGGCCTGTTAGGTTTCCTTTCTTCTTCTTGAACTTTCTAGGCTTGAGTCTAGTTTTTGAGGAAGAAGACTTAACTATTAAGGTCTTATATTGAGACCTCATAACTTTTTCCCCCACATGGAGCTTCTTTATTAGCTCTATTAGAGTCATCTCTAAGTTGTTCATATTATAATTCAACTTGAACTAAGTAAAAGAGTCCAGAAAGTCTTGAGGACCATGTCCACCTCAATCTCAAGGTCAATTGTGGCTACCAGAACTCCTACTTCTTCAAAAGTTGTAATCATCTTGAGGATATGCTTTCTGAGTGATGCTCTCTTAGCCATCCTAGTGTTCATGGTTGATGAGGGCTTATCACATACATCTTTTTGAGTACTTTTGTGCATTAATTATAGTAAATTCTTGTTCAATTCAATACTCAACATACCATTTTCATCTTATTTTGTAGGAAATAAAGAAATTAACACTACAACAAAGTGGCTTTTAGCAATGATTTTACTTACAACATAGCAAAATCTGTGGTGAAAGCTTGGTTTTTACCACAGTTTTGAATTCCATGACATATAAACCTTTGTTGTAACACTTTATTTTGTCATGAATATATTTCTGTAGGTAAAAGTTCTTTTTTACCACAAATTTAAAAATTGTGTAGGTAAAAATAATTTTTTACCACAGAGATTTGAAATTGTGGGTAAAGAAATTTTATTACCCATAGTTTTACTAAACTGTGGAAAAAGCATATTTTCTTATTTTATCAAATATTAAAAAATGTCAACATGAAATGGAAGCTTTCATTAGATACAATGGTTGATATAATTGTTTATATTCAAGTGGTTTTGTGTTCAAATCTTGATATTACTATTTTATTAATTTTTATATAGTTTTTTGGACTAAGTACCTATGTGTACAGTCTTTGCTTTAAAAAAAAAAATAACAATAAAGGAGGAATAAATATTAAGATTGACTCCTTATGATTGGAGTTGCTTTTATCTAGTTTTTTGGACCAATTACTTATGTACACTCTTTGCTTTTAAATAAATTAGCAAGAGAGTAGGAATAGGACTTAATTAATATGTTATCGAACTTGAGACTTTCATCTCACGTAACAACTCTCCTATTAGACCTTTCTATTAGGCCTAATGCATACTAATTCGTTTGGTTTAGTGGTTCAAATGTCTTGATTAATTCATTTGGTTTAGTTAATGTATATTAATTTGTTTGGTTTAGTTAATGTATTTTAATTTGATTGGTTCAAATGTCTTGATTCATTCTCAACTTTATTGTTAAAGGTATTTTTCCTTTCTTATGATTCTTAATTATTCTTATTTTAGTTTTTAATTATAAATCTTAATTCTTTTTCCTATATATGTTGACTTTTTTTACTAGATAACATTTTATCTCATTTAAGAGAAGAATAAAAACAAAAAGAAAATATAAAAAGCATTCCATTAAATGGTGGAATATATATATATATAAATATATATATAAATATATATATATATATATATATAAATTAGTTACTATCACAATTGTATTCTAAATACCATTACGATCATCAGGAATAGTTTGTTAAGTTGAATAAAATTTACTTCCTACAAACAATTAAAGAGAAATAAAATTAGGAAAAAGAAATAAGTAAATATTACTAAAATCCTTGTGATTTTTGCCTAGTGAGTAGGATATAATGATTTAAACTTTTTAAATTGTAATGTATCATTTTTTTTTCTTTTAGGTGTACATTAATAAAATTGATATTATTTTGTATTTTGTTTTAGTCCCGTGGACAATAACTAATAAATATTTTTTTTTTCATAAAGAACAACTATTTTTTATATTATGATTTTAGGTGTTCAAAAACATAAATAACATTTAGAATTGATAGTATTTAGGAGACTAATTAAACTTTACAACTATCAGTTTAAATTTTTAAAGAAGAAAAAATTAATTAGATATGATAATGTTAAGAAATTAAGAATATGAAATTTAATTAGATATCTTTGCAAAAAAATTTCAAAATTTCTTAAGTAATGTGAAATTTTATTTTATAATAAAAATAGGTTAAAAATACCATCTGAAATTGGGATGACTTTATTTTTCCATGGCTGCATTTTCCTTACCACGTGCCTGTGAAACCTTGCCGACAGCATCCTTGCCACCAACCACTTAACCCTTGCTACTAATCTCTCAAAAATCTACCCATCTCTAACCAAATCAGGCGACAAGCCAACAACTTTCTGCTTGGGTGGTTTGAAGAGTTCCTTTGCACATTCTTCATGAAGGTTAGTTCTTTCTTCTTTCACCAATTTGTCTGCATTTTTGGAAGAGGTGAACAAATATGTGGTTTCAGTATCAAGCTTAATTTCAGATTTTCTAGGTACCCAATTCATCTTGTATGTTGGGTGTTGATAAAAAGTTAAATTGCCACTAGAATCGACAATGTGCATCATGATTACAGGCTGAAAGTGCACCTCTAATACAGAGATTCTCATTTGTTTTTGTTATCTAGGTCTTGATGAATGCTTGGTTGATGGACTTAACTTGAGTGACCTTCTTCATCATCGAATTTCTATTAAGACATTTTATTATATATGTTGTTGGAAATGGCCCCTTCAATGAGTTTAGTGTTTTGTAGGTGAACTGCCATAGGCTATGGTTTTGTGAACTGACTAATCTTGTATGAAGAAATCTAGGTTCCTTGTTGTTTGTCTTACTGATCTTCAAAGATGGTTTTTTTTTTTTTTTTGGCAGTTTAGAAATGTTTCAATACCTTGTGCATTGTTGTGAATGCTAAGGTCTTCTTTGTTTGTTATCATACTTTGTAAGTTTGTGTTTCAGTTTTGTTTGATCTTTTTCTTACTGATCTTCCTATCACGTTTTCTTCGTGCCAGTTCATGGAGGAAGTTGCATTGATTGCTACAGATTTGCACTCATCCTTTTGTTGTTTCCATTTCATGGAACTTAGGAATGGAAACTATAGTAGGTTACCTAAATTATAGTATTTCCTCCCTTTTTCTAAGATTATTAAAAATTCCATATGTCAGTGCTTACACTTTAAAGTATTAACCGTTTCTTTCTTGTAGGTGCATTTTATTTCGTGTAATTAGGGAAGGGGTAAATATATGTAAAAGATGTTAAGAGGTGATAGTTCATTCGTGATAACCGAGTTGTCATCCTTGAAATTATTTTTGATTTGAAGTTCTTGTTATAATGTCTTTTGGTGTTTTGCACTTCTTCTAAGGCTAAAATCTGTATCACATTGTAATGACTTTGGTTGATCACAGTACTTGGTATTTTGCTATGTTTCCCATTGTTTTTCTTTTTATGTCGCATTTTCTTAATATCTCCCCATCCAATGCCTTCGACAAATGTTGCTAGGATTGTGTGTGGATATAGTTAAATTCATCTATACACTAAGAAAGGCCTTCTACACGATGGAGATATTGATTTAACAGCCTATTTCAACTTATTTGGGGCCAATCCTGTTGGCCATTAGTAGAATTTGTAATGTATTTTTCAGTTCATGTAGAATTAGTTGTTATTTATGTAGAAATAGCATAATTTGTAGTGCTCATTTGCTGTTTGATGCATATGGATTTGGGTATAAAAATCATATAAGAATAAGCATATTCCTAATCAAGTTTACATTAAAACATTAACCCCAAATTACACACATGAGCAAGCGTACTCATCATTAACATAGCATAGTATTCAAACGAGTGTCGATCCTCAAGGAACAAGTATACACTAATCACATTCCTTTCATTGTTTAACCGACTCGATAAAGTGAAAAAGAAATAAAATAAAACAAAAATATATACATGTCAAGGATGGAGAAGTATGCAACTCAAACCATTATTTAGACAAACATGATCTTAAAGAACCCAACAATTATCATAACTAATTATTCTTTTGGCATCATGAAGGATAAAAGTAGATTCACTTCGATGATCAATCCATGAAATCACTGCCTTCTAAGATAAATTAGAATCACTTGGTCTCGTCTCAACTAATTCATCCAAAAGATGCATTAAACATAGTCGTCAATTAAATTCCCTTGGTCTCGAAAAATTTAAAACATGAAATTAATCAATGAACCCTTGGTCTCGGAAGGCATCAATTAACCTACAATTACTAGTTCTAAGCAATCATCCCCCTTGGTCCAGTAAGTTAAAAGTCAATAGAATATGAAATTAATAAATTGAAACTACTATCAACCCACTTGGTCCAATAAGTTAACGGAGAGAACCAACTAACTAATCTCGTAATAAGCACAAGTAATTAAATACCAAGAATAACAATCAATTAATCAAAAGATCAAACAACTCTAAAAATCATGAATATTTGAAACAATGTCAAATTACAATAAAATAATTAACATATCATTGTTCAAGAAAAAAAATAAAGTAAAAGAAAACACTCATAGACAAGCCTCCTTCTTCTTCCTTTGAAGTCCTTCTTGCACAACCTTCCTTGAATTGAAGAATTCTTCCGTTGATTTGAGTGATTTTCTATGATGATCAATGAATTCTCCCCATTTCCCTTGTGTTTTCCATCTATTTATAGGCTTGGAAAGTGCCTAAACTCGTTGGTGTAATGTTCTTGGCCGAGTAGAAGTTAGAAGATACTAAAACTCCATAGATTACCAAAAACCGTGTAGAAAAAATCAAGTATCGCCTTAACTTTAGGGCACAGCCAGCACTGCCTTAGCTCTTCGAGCTGGCATCGATTGTGTTCTGGTTCTCCAATTGTTCATCGATTTTTCCTTGAATTCCGCACAATGTATTCTAGAATGCAGCTGACGCCGTCTTGGCTACTGGAGCCAGCACCGGTTCCACTCTGTTCTGTCCTGTTTCACCAATTTTTCATCACCTCGAAGTTCATGCAACCAGTGCATGGCCAACACCGGTTCCTCTATCCTTGCTAGTGCCGCCTCTAATATGTTTCGCGTCATTTTTGCTTCGTTTTAGCCCAAAAATCTGAAATAATGACTAAAGTACCTTTCTAAGGGTAAAATCTCAAATATGAAGGAATACGACTAGTTTTTGAACAAAATGTATCACAAAAGAGCCTCAAATAACTAGAAAAAATATGACTAATTTAGCCCCTATCAATTCCCCCACACTTAGCTCTTTGCATGTCCTCAAGCAAAGTATCAAGAATAAGTAGGAAAACACAAGGTTTCATCAATTACTCAATCAATTTCAAAATAACATTTTCAATGCTTTCTTTATTCAAGAACATAAACACACATGATACTACATCTTTCACAACAAATGCAAGACTTGTGTAGGTGAATAATGACTTAGTAGAACCATCACAATACTTCACAATATTCTCAAACTATTTCGAAAGAATTTATCTCAAAAAGGATATGCATTCCATAGGCTTACCTTTCATACACTCTCTCCACTAATCCGAGACATATCATGATTCTACTTAGATCAAATAGGACTTTCAAGCTTGTAATATAAGTCTAAAGGTTTGTAATGTTGCTTATCGAACAATGGATATAGGAGAATCAAACAGCAAAGAAGCTAAGAGTTCACAAGAAAAGGATAAACAAATGAATCAATAATTTCCAACTCTTCTTGCTCTCCTATTCCAGAAATCAATCAAACCATAACCTTATTTAGCAATTACAATTCCATTCAAGCAAATCCTGCATTTTTCTCTTTTTCTTTTTTTTTTCTCATCCACTCTACTCTATTTCTTTCATAAGATCACTCAAATTTCCAGCAATGGTGTCAAGTACTTTATATGAATTTAGCTTTGACAGCTCAATCCCCATCCCTTTTGTGATCTTTCATCTCTCTTTTCCTTTCAAAAACTTTTCTTTTCTTTCTTTTCTCTCTTCTTTTCATTCTTATTGCTTGCTTTTCTTTTCTTTCTCAATTTCTTTCTTTCCATCTTTTCTGGCAGCTATTTGTTTCTTCTATTTTTCAATCTCTCTTTTCTTTTTCTTCTCTTTCTAGCTCAATTCACTATTGATACATGACTAGACAGTAACAAGTCATGATCTTTTTCAAGTATTCTTCCTCAACATTCTCGTTCATGTACTTTCATCTATCAAGAGCATAAAATTTTGAAAAATTATTCAAACTCTTAGAAACAAGTAATGAACAAAGTATTCTGACAGGTTTTAAAGAAAGAAATCAATAATTTAGGCTCAAAATAGGCAATAGGGATAATATAACAATAAGTAAGCTTGAAAAGCTCAAACTATCCAAAGAAGGCCTATTACCGTCATCCCTAAGTTAAATCATGATTGTCTTTCTTATTTCGCCTCGAGAGGTATTCAAGTAAGTTCTAGAATGCTGCATGAATTTTAGTAGAAAAATAGGTTTAAGAACAATGTAAAGCATTAGATCAAGAACTACTTAGTCCAAGTACGTGTAAAAAGTCATGCATAAGCCATAAATGATTTAGAACATATGCTCTATAATCTATTATAAAGACATGCATTAAAAATATAGCTTGAAATCTCAAAGAAAGTCAAAAAAATTTTGAATAATTTGGCTCACAATTTGTTCCCAAGAAGGCTAATGTATATGTATAGAAGACTTGTCAATCAAATCACTCCTCCACACTTAAAATGGATATTATCCTCAATGGCCAAATAAATATAACAAAGAATAAATCATACCATGGGACCAAAAATATAAAAAGGAGAAGAGATAAGAAAAACAAACTCCCATTCATTGTGCAGTATGATGTACAAGAGTTGAATGCTTAAAGAATGATGCATTGGCAAAGTACCTTAAAAAAAATACAGAAGAGCACACTAAAGCATAAAAATTAGAAAAGAAAATAGTACAAACAAAGGAAGAAAGCAAAAACTATGGCAAAGAAGAAAAAACATTAAAAGAGAAAGGAAAAATAAGAGTGATTGAAAAAATGCAGACAATCATCATCTGTTCTTCTCCTCATCATCATCCTCATCATACTCCAACCATCAATCCATTCAATCCCCTCCACTCAACTCAACATAACCTGCAAAAATACATGTACGAGTGTACTGTAAAGTATAAACATGTTGAATATCCTCAATGCATGCAAGTAGATATGATCATGTTAATAAAGGTATCATCATGGCATTACGTGAAAAACAATGCAATTTCCATATATAACCTATAGTCAATCATCACAAATAGCCATAATTCCACCCATAGCTATATGCATAAAGTCCCTAATGATCATATGCATGGATCAAGTATCAAAGAATCAGTAACTCCTAATCTAGTCCAATTCATTAAGCTCAAGGAGTAATGCATAATTCAAGAAAGCATACATAATCCCAATTTTTGGCCAAAATTGTTCCTAAAATTAGAAAAAGTCATATACACCATTTTAACCATATGAATTGAATAAAAATATACCTTTATGCTCATGTATGCATAGGAAAGCAAAAAATGTAAGCTTTTTGCACAAATCTAAGCTCCTTGCTTATGGATTGAATGTGATGTTGTTGTGAAAAATGAAAGAATTTGAGGATTTTGATCCATAGGATCAACAAATGAGAGGTAGATAGATGTTATAGAAGTATTTAGGAGGTGAAAAATCAAATTTCGGGAAGTGGAGGATGTGAAGCTAGCACGGGTTAGAGAGAATTTGAGAGGGAGTTTGGAGATTTTGAAGAAAAAGTGGCCAAAATGGCCTATAAGTTGCACCTACCCGACAGGAACTGGCACCGGTCCTGGATCTTGGAGCCGGCGCTGGCTTGGTTCTGTCCAATTCTCCAATATTTTTTTTTTAAATGCGAAAAACACAATAATGCTGAATAATGCACTCTAATTAATGAAAAACAATCAATCAAAATGACAGGAATAAAAATTGTCTCAATCACAAAAACTGAAAGTAAAGTAAACGAAAAATGTAGCTTTAATGCTTTCCACGACTTTGATCCCATGGATTTTCCTCAGTATTTCCTGGTAATGTCCCAGCTTGACGATCTCCTAGTAGTTTAGCTAACTGACCAATTTGGTTTTCCAACTTGCGCATGAAGGAACCTAGCGCATGAAGGCCTCTAGGTTCTATATTGTCACATTGACCCCTTGGTTCTTAGTCTCCGTTTTACTTACCAATTGGCCAATCAACTCTTCCAATAGTGGCTTTGAAGGTGCTACAGTATTGGTCATGGGGTTTTGATTCCTTTGATTGCCTCCAAAATTGAAAGAACCCTGCCTAGGTTGATTCACATTGCTCCAAGAAAAATTAGGGTGATTTCTCCAACCAGGATTATAGGTAGAGCTATAAGGGTTGTTACCTAGCCGGACATTACCTGCAAAAGCCACCTGTTCCGAAGTGTCTTGAAGTGACCCCATATTTTGGCAATCATGATTAGGGTGTTCCACCCCCAGATAATTTAGACCATTCGGACAACCACAAGGGGAGATATAGTGCAGAAACTATCTTGTATAAGTCTGTCTTAACTAACTAGTCACACATACCTAACATGCAAGTATATTGGCCCTACGATAGAACCTCAACTACAGCAAATCAAAGTATATGCTTTCAGCTTCGCCAGACCACCAACTCATAGTCAAGTCGTAGAGTACTAGTCCACGCTGTAGCGGTAGTAGTCTAGGTTTCTACCATATAGTACTTTGAGAAACCACTACTACAGGTCATGTTCTACGTATTCGAAATACGCTTATGTCATGAAGTGAGTGGACTACCCACTGGCTAAAGATAAGCCATTCCCCATTTGGAATTCATAACATAGTAACTTAAACATGATGAGGTTCCCAGTCTCATCAATAGGTTAAGAACAAATGTTTATGTGTTAAATAACCCGTGATCCATACCTTACTGTGAAAGACCACCATTCATATGGATCACTTATTTAAACATAATGGGCCTGTTCCAAACGAAAATCGTGCACAAACAAAAAGTAAATTCACAAACAATTTTTGAAAATAAATTCTTTCATTAAAATATTCGATTGTACGTCAGAAACCCAGTCTAAGAGGGCATACAATCCAACATTTCTTATTTCGCCTCGAGAGGTATTCAAGTATGTTCTAGAATGCTCCACGCATTTTAGAGAAAAAAAAACAGGTTTAAGAATAATGCAAAGCATTTGATCAAGAACTACTTTGTCCAAGTGAGTGCAAAAAGTCATGCATAAACCATAAATGATCTAGAACATATGCTCTATAATTCATCATAAAGACATGCACTAAAAATACTGCTTGAAATCTCTAGAAAATCAAAAAATTTCTCTGAAAATTTTTGAAAATTTTTGTTAATTTTGTTCCCAAGAAAGCTAAAGAGTATGTAGAAGACTTGTCAATCAAACTACTCCCCCACACTTAAACTGGACATTGTCCTTAATGGCCAAATAAATAGAACCAAAACAATCAATACCAAGGGACTAAAAAGATAAAAGAGAAGAGATAAGAAAAACAAACTTCCATTAATCGTGTTGTACAAGAGCTGAATGCTTGAAGAGGGATGCATCATCAAAGTACCTAGGCGAAGTCGTCAAAGAGCAAGTCCACCTATTCGGGATGTGGAAGACTGCCACCCGCATAACGTTTCACTCGATGGCTATTAACTTTGAAAGTTCCCCGAGTGGGGTGAGTAAGGTCTAGGGTGCCAAAAGGGCCGATCTTACTTACCGTGAATGGTCTCAACCACCGAGATTTCAACTTTCCGGGAAAAAGTGGTAAGCGAGAATTGAATAACAGGACTTGATCGCCTATTGCAAAGTCATGTGGTCCACTAATATGCTTGTCGTGCCAGGATTTCACTTTTTCTTTGTACCGGAGTGACGTATCATACGCATATTTTCGCAATTCCTCCAAGGCTGTGAGTTGAAGTAATCGGGACTTCCCAACTGACTCAAGATCAAGATTGACCAATTTTATTGCACAATAAGCCTTGTGTTCAATTTCAACTGGTAAGTGACATGATTTACCATATACTAATCGAAATGGAGTCGTGCCAATTGGTGTCTTAAAGGCTGTTCGATATGCCTAAAGGGTATCATCTAGTTTGAAGCTCTAATCATTCCTAGTGTGGTTGACAGTGTTTTCCAAAATTCGTTTGAGTTCTCTATTAACCACCTCAACTTGTCCACTTGTTTGAGGGTGATACGAGGTGGCTAACCTATAGTGCACACCTAGGTGTGTGAGGACTTTTTTCATTTGTGCATTACAAAAATGAGTCCCCCTATTACTAATTTGGACCATAGGAACATCAAATCGAGTGAAAAGTTTTTTTAGAAATTTGACCACCACCCTTGCATCATTAATGGGTAAGGCTTGGGCTCTACCCATTTAGAGACATAATCCACTGCCACCAATATATATTTATTCCCTAAAGAACTAGGAAAAGGTCTTATGAAGTCTATGCCCCAACAGTCAAATACTTCACATGCTTGGAAAATTTGTAATGGAATTTCATTAAATTTAGAAAGGTTACCTGTACGTTGACACCTATCACAACTTTGGACAAACCTGCAGGTATCTTTAAATAATGTGGGCTAATAGAATCCGGCGTCTAGCACATTTCATGCAGTGTTGTTAGCTTGGTAATGTCCTCCAGCAAGTCTTTCATGATAATATTGAAGATTATCTTCCCCTTTCCTAGCATCCACACACCTCCGAACAATTTGGTCCGCACAACACTTAAACAAATATGGGTCATCCCAAAAGTAATGTCGTACATCGAAGAGGAATCTCTTCTTTTGATGCATCGTGAGGTCTTTTGGCATAATTCCTACAGTCAAGTAGTTAGCAAAGTCGGCAAATCATGGTGTGGTTGGGATCTTACCTTCTATGAGCAAAAGTTGCTCATCCGAAAAAACGTCATCACTGTCTTCTTCTAGCAAGGACTTCAGGTGTGGATTATCTAATCTTTATAGGTGATCTACAGCCAAGTTTTCTGCCCCTTTTTGTCTCTAATCTCCAAATCAAATTCCTGCAGTAATAGAACCCATCTTATTAATCTTGATTTGGAATCATGTATGGTTAGTAGGTACTTTAGGGTTGAATGGTCTGTATATACAATGACTTTGGACAAAATAAGATAAGAGCGGAGTTTATCAAAGGCAAACACTATGGCCAACAATTCTTTCTCGGTTGTTATGTAATTTACGTGTGCATCCGTTAGAGTCTTGTTGGCATAGTATATCGGTTGGAAGTGCTTGTTCCATCTTCGTCCCAATACTACACCAATTGTAAAGTCACTTGCATGACACATTAGTTGAAAGGGAAGAGACCAATCCGGGGCAATTAGAATGGGTGAATTAATCAATTTCTCTTTAAGTATGGTAAAAGCGTTGAGATATTTATCATCAAAATTAAATTCAGTATCTTTTCCAAGTAAAGAAGTAAGAGGTTTCAAAATTTTTGAGAAGTCAAAGATAAACCGCTTGTAGAAACCTGCATGACCAATAAAGCTCCGTATAGCTTTTACCGAAGTAGGAGGAGGTAGCTTCTCGATCGCTTCAATTTTTGCTCTATCGACCTTAATCCCCTTCCTTGAAATTTTGTGCCTTAACACAATACCTTCTTTTACCATAAAGTGGCACTTTTCCCAGTTAAGCATGAGGTTAGTCTCTTCACATTTTGTGAGCACCTTCTCAAGGTTAGATAAGCATAAATCAAATGAGTCACCAAAA
Source organism: Voacanga thouarsii (assembly GCA_026120185.1). NCBI lineage: Eukaryota > Viridiplantae > Streptophyta > Magnoliopsida > Gentianales > Apocynaceae > Voacanga > Voacanga thouarsii. Next base: position 22,339 of record JANUWF010000898.1, read on the forward strand.
ACTGAGAAATCATCCATAAATACCTCTATGATATCCCCCACAAGTCCTTCAAATATAGCTGTCATGCATCTTTGGAATGTTCCGGGGCCATTCCAAAGGCCAAATGGCATCCTACGATATGCAAAAGTACCATATGGATATGTGAAAGTAGTCTTTTCTTGGTCTTTCGGAGCTATGGGAATTTACAAGTAGCCTGAGAATCCATCTAAGAAACAATAATACTCGTGTCTGGCTAACCTTTCCAACATTTGGTCAATGAAAGGAAGAGGGAAGTGATCTTTTCTAGTGGCTTTGTTTAACATCCTATAATCTATGCAAAATCTCCACCCCGTGACCAATCTCATAGGGACTAATTCATTTTTATCATTGGGTCTCACCGTCATTCCTCCCTTATTTGGTACCACTTGAGTAGGACTTACCCAACTGCTATCTGAAATAGGGTAAATGATGCCAAAATCTAAGAGCTTAACCACCTCACCTTTTACCACTTCACTCATATGGGGATTCAACCTGCGTTGGAGTTGCACTATAGGTTTTGCATTTTCTTCCATCATGATCTTGTGTGTGCAAAAAGATGGACTAATGCCTTTAATATCAATGATCTTCCAAGCTATCACTCTTTTTATATTTTTCCAACATGCTTACCAGCTTGGTCTTTTGTTCTGGCTTGAGAATTTTGGCAATGATGACAGGTAACTTACGATCCTTAGCCAAGAACACATATTCCAAATGCTCGAGCAGGTCCTTTAAGTCCATTTCAGGAGGATCATCTATAGATGATCATTCTTCCCAAACTACGTTTTTCTATGTCCAAATTCTGCATCCCATCCTTGTTATGAGATTCCTCTGGATATGCCATTGATGTTTCTATTAATTCCTCCTCAATAGATTCCTGCATCAACTCAAAAATTGGTTTATCAAGAATATCAACTCTTATACACAAATCATCAGAAGTCATAGGTTGTTGCATGCTTTTATGGATTTGAATTATGACTTCCTCATCCCCAACCCTTAGTGTTAATCTCTCCCATGGACGTCAATTAATGTTTTTGTTGTAGCTAAGAAGGGCCTACTTAAGATTAAGGGGACTTTAGAATCTTCGCCTATGTCAAGAATAACAAAATCCATAAGAAATATGAATTTATCAACTTTTACCAACACATCTTCAATGATGCCCCTAGGGTATTTGATAGAGCGATCCGCAAGTTGAATACTCATCCTAGTGCGCTGTGCCTAGCCTTTTAAATGTTTTATATGGTAGTAAATTAATGCTAGCACCTAGGTCAGCTAGTGCATTACAGACATGAAGAGTGCCAATTAGACATGGGATAGAGAAACTCCATGGATCTTTTGCTTTGTGGGGCAAACTTGAGTTGTCCTGCAAGATGTCTAAGCATTCTTCGTTGAGGACTACTGTAGACAATTCTTCCAATTGCTTTTTGTTGATAAGCATACTTTTGAGGAACTTGGCATATTTGGGCATGTGGATTAAAGCTTCACTGAGGGGGATGTTTATGTGCAATTGTTTAAATACCTCTAGGAATTTGTTGAACTCGGCATTTTTTCGGGCCTTGTGTAGATGAGTAGGGTATGGTATGTTAGGATGAAAAGTGGATTTTTCGGGAGGTGGACAGAGGATAGCCAGCACCGGTTCCAGGCTTCCAGCCGGCGCCGGTTCCATTCTGTGTTGCAAGGTTTTGGTGTTGATGGACATCTGGTGCCGGTTCTCTTCTTCCAGCCGGCGCCGGCCCTTATCTGTTGTTCTATCTGGCAATTCTTTTCTACTTCGCAATGTGATAGCAACTATTTTCATACTGGCTAATGGTGTGAATTCATGAGATTTTATTACCATATCCGTCAAAAACCAGATTTGTTGTTCCATGTTGCAGATCATTGCTTCGAATTTTTCAAATGTGGAATCGATTTCTTGGAAATGGCTCGTGACATGCCCTACGAATTTACCAATAAAGGTTTCAAGCTCTGTTGATTATGGCGCTATGAGTATTCCCTCCAAGGCATAATGGGAGTACTGCTCCCTGATGGACCTCCTTAGATCCCAATTCACCATGTCTCCTAAATAAGGAGATGAGTTAGATAGGACAATTACAAAAATACACAGTTAGTGTAAAAGATGTAGTTCAAGTTGGTTAGGTTAGTTAGGTTATAAGATTATACAAGAATACACAAAATACAAAAGATAGCACTATTTTGCAGCAAGAACAAACATACATATTTACATATTTACATATTTATATGGTTAAATCAACAAAGTCCAGGCTTTCATGCTATTATTCCCCGGCAACGACGCCAAAAACTTGATGCGTTTGGATTTGGGCAGAAAAATCATACAAAAATTAAGCACATTCCCAATCAAATTTAAATTAAAACGTTGGACCCAAATCACACATATGAGCAAGCGTACTCATCATTACTGAGCATAGGGTTCAAACGAGTGTCGTTACTTAAGGAATAAGTAAACAATAATTACACGTCCTTTATTGTTTAACCGACTCAACAAAGTGAAGATCAAATAAAAAGAAAAACTAAAAAGAAAATAAAATAAAAATATATACATGTCAAAGATGGAGAAGTATGCAACTCAAACCATTGATTAGACAACCATGATCTTCAAGAACTTAACCATTATCATAATCAATCATTCACTTGGCACCATGAAGGATTAAGGTAAATTAGCATCACTTGGTCTATCTCAACTAATTACTACCTTTTAGATAAATTAGCATCAATTGGTCTGTCTCAACTAATTTATCTAAAAGATGCATTAAACACAATCCTTAATTAATTTTCTGTGGTCTGGCAAATTTAAAACATGAAATTAATCAATGAATCCTTGGTCTGGCAAACATCACTTAACCTTTAATTACTCAATCCTCAGCAATTAACCTATTTGGTCTAGCAAGTTAACAGCCAATGAATGCGAAGATTAATCAATTACAACCATCATCAACCTCTTTGGTCTAGGAAATTAACAATAGAAACAACCAACTAATCTCAGAATATGCCCAAGTAATTAAATACCAAGAAGAACAGTCAATTAATCAAAAGATCAAATAACTTCAAGAATCATGATTATTTAAAACAATGTCAAATTACAATAGAACAATTAAAACATCATTGTCAAGAAAAAGGAAACAAAGTAAAAGAAAGAACTCATAGACAAGCCTCCTTCTTCTTCTTTTGAAAACCTTCTAGTACAGCCCTCCTTGAACTTGAAGAATTCCTCCTTAGACTGAGTGATTTTCTATGATTATCAATGACTTCTCCCATTTTTCCTTATGTTTTTCATCTATTTATAGGCTTAAGAAGTGCCTAAATTCGTAGATACAAAGTTCTTGGCCGAGTAGAAGTTGGAAGATGCTAAAGCTCCCCAAATTTCCAAAAACGCGTCAAAAGATCGTAGCACCACCTTAGAACAGACCACAGCCGGCGCCGCCTTGGTCCTTCGGAGCCAGCGCCGCCTGTGTTCGGTTTCTCAACTCGTTTGTCGATTTTTCTCTGAATTTTGTTCATAAGTTCCAGACAGCAGCCGGTGCGCCTCCGGCGTTACAGCTGGCACCGGTTAGGCTCTATTCTACTCCACTTCTCCAATTTTTCCATCGCTTTGAAGTCCGTGCATCCAGTGTACTGTTGGGGATATGCCCTAGAGTCAATTTGTACTTATACAATTGTCATTATGTTTTATATAATAATATGAGGCTTTCCTTTCCATGAATAGTGAGTTTTGTTTTGTTGGTCATCAAGTACGTGACTTGATAGTAAAACCCTACAATGAATACAATGACTATTCTAAAACTGTCCCTGATCGATTATTATTATTGGAATAATAATAAATTAAGATTAGTATGTTTGTGACTTGATGGCTATGTTTTACTGGCCATGGATATTTGTGATATCGAGTCAAGACATAAATAAATGTTAGAGAACATTGTATTGGACATGACCCACTGTGAGAGTACTTCATGAAATATGTCATAAGTACTTTCTAGCCATAATAATATTGAAAGTCCTTCGACCTAAATTCATCATAGTTTCTTACTTGATAAATTCTATATTTTGACATTGTCTAAAGTTGTCTTTAACCAGATAATAAATTAGACTACTGTTGGATATAAAATAAATCAATGAGAGGAATATGATTGATTGTGAAGGAATTTGTCCCTCTCAGTTATGGGAGAGATATCCATGGGCCCCTTGATAAGTTAGACGGCTAAAAATGCATGGCCGTGCTCAAATATATCAATCTAAGATATTGATATCATTTGTTTGAACAGTCTACTATGAAATCAAGAAATAATTGATTAAGCTTAATAAGGATGACATGCTCTGTGCCTTATGCTTAATCTGGATATCGTGTGACAAAAGGACTAAATATAAAATTATGGTTTGATTCAAAGAGATCACCGATCTTTATTTAACCTGGATAGTTATAATGTTTTGCTAGAAACCGCTTATAACTTGTGGGCCATTTAAATACGATTTAGGCATGCTGCCAGTGTTAAATGAACCTATAGGGTCACACAATAAGCGAACTTGTTAGGTTATTCTTCTGGTGACCAGGTTCGATGAATCTGGATGATATCCAGATTATAAGAATCTGACTTGGTAAAATAATTAGTTAAATTACCGAGATAATGGCAGAATCTTATCATATCAGTTTTAATTTATTTTGAATTTAAATTAGAATATGATAAGATATGATTATGGTTGGACTCTAAGAGGTTCGAGGGTTTTTTAAGAAAACTCTAGCCGTCTTTCAATAGTCAAATTTTTCGGTTGAGAACATTCGTGCCATTCTCTACCAGAGAAAAAAAAAACCCTCTCAAACCCTAGGTGCTAGCACTCCCCGGGTATCGAGTGAGTTCGCGGTTTGTATCCGATAGTGGACGTTCGCATACTGCAGCGTCTGGTGATTGTTCGGGTTGAACGTACAACAGCGCAACCAGAATCGAAGGATTTCGATTACAGCAACCAGAGGTAACTCTTAAAGCTTAGATCTTCTTAATCGTTTACTTGGATCCTCGGGAGGGATTCGTAGATGTTTTCCGTGTTTAGGAGTCCACGAATCCCAACATGTACAGCCGGCGCCAGTTCCAGGCTTCCAACCGACGCCGCCTCTACTCTATTTCGTGACGGTTTTGCTTCGTTTTACCCAAAAACCTGAAATAATGACCAAAATTCCTTTCCAAGGGTACAATCTCAAATATGAAAGAATATGACTAGTTATTGCATAAAATGTATTACAAAAAAACCTCAAATAACTATGCAAAATCTAACCAAATTAGCCCATATCACTAAACTAAGAGTCCAATGTGCCAATCCAGTTTAACCTAGGGTTTTATTTAGGTTAAACATGAGGATTGAATATAACGTTGTGTGTTTTTTTTTTTTTTTTCACGGCTTCTTCTCTATGAAAAAAAGACGCCTCTCTCACTCTCTCTCCAAGAAAATTTCCTTAGTCTGTGAGTTGTTCACCAAAAAGAATTAGGTAGGCCATATACTAGAAGATCGAGAGGTTGGCGTTCACATGCATGAAAAGACAGAGTAGGAGGCTTGCAGGAATCGCACTAGAGGTTTCCACCAGCACTCCTACCCCGGTTCTACTCCTTCTGGTTCTGCCAACTTTGTGAACAAGGAGAAAAACTTTAAAATTTTTCCCTTTCAAATCTGGATAGAGTGCAACTGGCGCCGGCTAGGGCTGCCAGAGCCAGCGCCGGCTTTGTTCGGGAGTTCCTGTGAAACCCCAGTCAAAACCAACCTTAGAGTAAGGGGGTTGGGATGCATAACATATTTTATTGCATGCTTAAATATATTTTTTATATAAAATTATGTGCTTTGTATTTGTATTTTGTGGCCTAGAAGGCTTAATTGTAAGTATTGAGTAAGAAAGGCAAAATGGTAATTTTTGCTTGAGGTGAAAATAGGGAGATAGCTTGAGGATTAAATAGGAAAAATATTTTAGAGAGAAAATAAGAGCAAGAGTTGTTGTGATGTAGTGGTTAGAGCTTTGGAATTAATTCTTGAGGTCTTGGGTTCAAATTCCATCATTGGAATTTTAGCATGATTAAATTTTATTTTTGCTTTGGAAGGTTGTATTTTCGATCTTAAGTGCTTTAGAGTAGAGTAGAGGTATTGTCCTAGGGGAGACATGATAGGACTACCCTAATCCTATTCTTGTGCCCTACACAAAATTCCTAATGGAATTCATTTTTCCTTGATCCTTAATTTTCCTTAATTCTCAATTCGTTAGATTGGTCACATTTGTTCTAGCCAATTTCATTCCGGAAATTTCAATACAGTGCTGTAGCTTTGAACGTTCAAAATGTCTTAGTGAAAGACATCTTATGGACCGAAAATGTTGAAGAGATGGGGAAGGATTCCAAGAGAATTAATTCCCCTAGTGAACCTTCTAAACTTCACTCTAGATAAGTTCATTTTTCTTCATGTAATGAATTGAAATTTTCCAACTTCTTGTGCCTTCAAAGTGTCAAAATTCTCAGCCATTATTCCCTCCCAAATGTTGCTAGAAAATGACCCTTTTGATCATCTTGAAATCTGAATTTTTCTGGCCATTTTCGGACTGCACAAATGCTGTGCAAAACTAGAAAAATTTCTAGGCAAAATCGCAGCTTAGGTGGTCTTAAACCAAGCTGTTTTCTTCCAGTTTTATCCCAGCTCCTTAGCCACGTTTTTCCTCCATGAAGAAGGCTGGAAACCAGCCTTGAAAGACCTCTTAATGGCCCTTCAAACTCTCTGCAATTTGACTGGAAAATGTTAGCAAAAGCTGCCCAGAAAAATTCCAGCAATGGTGAAATTCTATGCAGTAAATTTTCTAGCCTTGTTTCCTTTTCCTGCCCTGGCCGAAACTCCATTATTTTTCTGCACAAACCTCTCTTAAATAGCCATGAATAGAACTACATTGTCTTCCCCAAGCTTCTGCACGAAAACCAGTCATAGCTGCCCTAAAATATCTCCATCAAATTACTGCAATCATGCCTTGATTGGATACCAAAATTCCAAAAATCTTAATTTAGCAACCTTCCATAAAATGTTCCTCAAACAACCAGATCTTTCCTTCACCATTACACTCCTTCTTTTCAGCCACCATTAGCCTTCTTCAACCAACTTTCATCCAGCCAAATCACTATGCAATCAGTCGGCCATTACAGCTACAAAAAGCTCGCTATTAATCAAAGATATTCTTGCTATATTTTGTTTCCAAATTTGATTCCCAAAAATATTCTTTTAAGATTTCAACAACCAGCATTTCCTTTTTCTTTCAAACCAGAAAAATCATCTACCTAAAACACTCTAGCAATTCGGCCACTGCACTCCTACAGAATTTCGGCAGCCTCAAACCAAAATCTCTCCATTCTCTTCAACCTTCAAGCACACATAAAACACCAAGAACACCTACTCCCTTCTCTCGCCTAATACCTCTCCAAACCACTTCAAACTTCTTCAAACAAATTTTAGAATTCATCTACTCACTGCCGTGAGTCCATCCATACCATTTTTAACATAAAACTCCAAAATACAACTTGCTCTTTTGGATAAAAAACCAGAATTTTTGTGAAGGCTCAAGAACACCTACAAGGTAAACTTGTTCAATCAACTTCATCTTCACGAATCCTTAATCTCTAATGAATATATATATATATATATATATATATATATATGAATAAACATACTAATAGACTTTTTCTTCTCTTTTCTCTCTCTCTCTCTCTCTCTTGGCCGAACACCCTCTCTTTCTTTGCCGAATGACTTCTTCACCAATGGCCATGCTTTCTTCATCTCACTTGGACGAATTTAGACATCTAGGAGTTGAGATCGATTTGAAACTCCTTCAAGGTGCTCATTAATCAAGTAAGTCCCTTCAACCCTCTTTTTAGGCTCAAGATTCGTGTCTCTAGGATGATATTGGAAGGAGATGGGCTATGAGTGTGGTTTAAGCATGTGTTGTTGTGATGAGTTGAGTTTGAAGCATGAATGAATGTGTGTATATGGTGGAGTTGGGGTTGATGCATGTGATGATTTATCTTGGATGATATTATGATGTTTTAGGGTTTAATGCATGGCTCCATGTTGAGAGTGATATATGTGATCAAGCATGTTAGAGATTATGTCACTGTTAGTGAATAGGATTTATATTCAAGTATGATTGTTGAAGCCATGATTATGTTTATGCTAGGAAATGTTGGATTATGCCTTGATAAATTTAGATCTATGCTTTTATTCATGATTTGGATGATTTGATGAATTGGAGGGAGTATATGTTCATGATTGTGGTTAGCAATAGGAATATGATCATGATCTGGTTGTCCCAAAGCTAATTTTATTCCTTCAATAAAATATTTAATATTATAATTTTTGCTAGTAATTAAAAAAAAATCCCAAGAAGGGTAGATTTGGATTATTATTATATATATATATATATATATAAGGATATTTTAGTCAAATAAATAATAGCTTTTGCTAGAAAAATAAAATATATAGATATTATATAAAATGATAAAGCCTTTTAAGAAAATAATCATATCAAGTAAAATATTTATTATTAAAATTTAATTATTATCTTTTAACTAAAACCTATTAAAATTTATTTATTATCTTTCAATCAAGACTCATTAAACTTTATTTTCAATTAATTTTAATTATCAATTATTTTCTAGCAATTAATTATTAATAAATTATTATTTTACCCAATACCACATAGGATCCTTCATTAAATAAACTCTAAATTATTTTAGCAAGATTTAACCCTTCAACTTATTGGTACCTATTTCCCAAAACACTAATTATTTTAAAATATCAAAATTAGCTTTGGCTTATAAACCTTTTTATTTACTATTTGGCCTTAAAGCTTGGGACACTAGGATTATGGTTGTAGTAGTGAGTTGAGTTAGTTTTATTTGTGAAAGTGGATTTTGGCATGAGTTTGATTGTGGTTTGTATTTACCCCATGCGGGTTAGGTTAGCTGTTGGAGACCTTTATTGTGAGCAAAGATCAGGTAGGCTCATGCATAAAACATGATTGATGTAAAACTGTTTATTATGGCAAGCCAAATATAGAGTGCATGGACACTCATTTTGTAAAGGCAATTGAGGAGTGACTTCTTTCTTATTTCAGTCAAATGAATTATTTGAAAATCAGTAAGCAAATTTACTCAAACTCAAAACTCTTTCTAAAACTGATTTTGACAAGGACTTTGGAAACCCTTAATTGCCATTTTCATGTGAAATTGTGTTTTGTTCATTTTCTCCCAAGTGGGATACGTTATGTTGAGTACTCAATAAAGGTAGGCTAGTAGTACTAGGTTTGAAGAGCAAGAGTGAGTCTTCTGGCAGGAGGCCACCTTCAGAAGATGAACTTAACTTAGAGAAACGTCAGTATTACTTAGTCATGCCGGTCCGAGCTAACAATTTTTATTTCAGTCAAGTGACTGTGTTTTGCCGAAATGGACACCCGGTTGTTGTTTAGGTATAGAGAAGGATGAGTATCTTATCCGATAGGCCGATCACCTACCTTTTGTCAGTCTGCACAAAGTGTCGGCATTCTGACCGGTTATGGGGCCCAACGTGTGGTAACCCATAATCATTTCTTTTAAGTGGTTGATTTTATTGTACCTGTATGGTTGAAAAAGCCAAAACTCCATTCTTGATTTTGACTGCGGTTTATCGCTTGCCAGTATTTCTCTTATAAAGATTTTATACTCTACATTCACGAACTGTTTTCACTAGACACTCAAAGCACACACGGACTTACTGAGATTTTTATCTCATCACCCTTTTTACCATGATTTTAGGTCGATCCTCGCTGTGGGGATGAGTAGCTAGTGTTATCTGCCTTAGAAGAGAATTTTGTCATTTATTTTTATGTATTGTTTTTGGGAGTTGAGAGTGGATAATCTTTATTATGGATTAATTTATTTTGGAATTCTTGGATTTATTCTTGGTTTGTAATAAATTTTAAGTTAAAATATCATTTTTATTCCGCTATTTTGATTGTGTGACCTAGTTATAAAGACCCCTTGTCCTTTGGACGAGGCAACATCCCCAGCCCTAGCGGGCTTAGGTAGCGGGGTGTTACACTTCGTTGTCTAGTTTTTTTAGTGTTCACTTCCACTGCGTGCTCTGTGTTTTACCTTTCTAGGCCTTTAGTACTTAGTTCACATAAGAGACTTTAGTAAGAACTCATAGATTAATTCTACTCTTTTGTTGTTGTCTAATTAGTCTTTTAGTTTCAAATAATAATGGTGAGTATATAAATTATTATAGCTTATGTATGGTGTTGTTATGGGGATTAGGAAATTGGGGCTTCATTTATTAGATGTTTATCTTTTGGGAAATTACCACCTGTCTGATATAGTAATGCATTTTCATTTTATCAAATATTATGATCCTCCTGTGTTTATTGTTTGTTAGTAGTTGCACTTGAGATTTCCTATTGGGACTAGAATTGTTGAGAATTTTCTATGGTTCACTTTTAAATTATCCTTCTCTGATGGTTCTTAGTATACTTTTCTCATGAATGCTTACTTAAGTCATAAAGCATGCTTCTCAAGATTGTTCACACTTGTTGGTAACAATTAGCATCAAAATCCATGTTGTTTGGAAGCTGAGTTGTTAGCTTTCTTTACATATTCCTTTCCCCTTTTCCATTTTTGTGAACTGTAGTTCTAATAATTTATCAGATGTGGTGACACAGCGCATTTTAAGTTTCATTTTATGTCAATGCAGATTAGTTTTCTTCAAAGCTACTTATATGCTTTATGATTCTAAATTTTATGTTAAAATGGATGATTACATGTATCTAAGACCAGTTTTGTAGTGATTTTAGAAGTTCAGATTAATACCTTTATTAAGAAGTAATCATGTTCTTTTTTTTTCTTAATGACAAGAGGAATGAAGATTAAGGTAGTGGAATGTTCATTTAACTATGGTTGTTTTTTGTCCTCAATGAATTTTTATGACTTCTGATGGATGTCATGGTTAGAATTGTGGTTTTGTTTTGGATTATTTTGAACTAATATCAAGGATTAGATTCATGACACTAACAGACTCCATTTAGTTTTTTTTTTTGTGTATATTAAGTTATTATTGATGGAGGATGGTATTTTGAATGTTTATTCAATAGATAATAGTTGATTGTTAATATTAGAGGTTTTCATAGTTCTATATGTATGATTATCTTGTTAAAGTAGAGGGGAAAAAATTTGTCACAATGCGGATGTAAAAACAATTTGTCAATATCATCATACTAAATTCAATATGCATTCACTATGAATGTAAAAAATATGGAAATTTGTCCAAAAATTGCATAGAAATTTTTCTAAAGCTTTAAATCATGGTAAAAAGTATTAATTACAATAGTAAGGAAATGGTAGCAAATAGGCATTAGCCACCGTTATGTCAATTAAGAAAAGAACCGCAACAAAAAGGATTATTTCCAATAGAAACTTAATTGTAACAAATAATATTCCATATAGTTGTAAAATGTTGGAAAAATTGTAACAAAAAATTTAAATCTTTACCCACAGTTAATAACTATTTGGAAAAACTATGGCAAATATCCATGAACAAATACCACACTTTATTTACAATGACTCCAAAACTGTGGTAAATCCGTGGCAAAAGGTTTTCTCCATAGTTACACAGTGGTGCCAAACTTTTTGCAACATTAGTAATGCCCGCACCTCAAAAACTGTGGCAGTTTCGTGGCAAAAACGTATTTGCCACAGTTTTGGCTAATTTCGCCACACTTTCTCTGGCGTTGCCAAAAGTCACTTTTTTGTAGTGTCATAATTGTAGATGAAAATGAAGAAAAGAAGGAAAACGGAGCAAAAATGGAGAACAAATGAAGAAGCACACAAAAGCAAGAATAAAGGATGCCTAGACAAAAAAATAATAATAATAGCGGCCAAGGGAGCCAAAATTTCCCTAAACCACCTAGCATTTTTCTGTTTTGCATTTGTCCAGAAAAGTGGTAGCCAACTTCATTGTATATATATATGTATGCTTAGCAAATGGCAGCTTAGGGAAGCTTAAGTCCCTTTGGCCGCCTAGTATAATATTGTAATGTTGTGTGTGCGTTGTGTTTAGTAGGTGACGGCCAAGGGTGTTGGATTGTATGCCTTCTTAGACTAGGTTTCTGATGTAAAATTGAATATTTTAATAAAAGAATTTATTTTCAGAGATTGTTTGTGAATTTATTTTTTGTTTGTGCACGATTTTCTTTTGGAACAGACCCATTGTGTTTAAATAAGTGATCCATGTGAATGGTGGTCTTTCACAGTAAGGTATGGATCATGGGTTATTTAACACATAAACATTTGTTCTTAGCCTATTGATGAGACTGGGAACCTCATCATGTTTAGGTTATTATGTTATGAATTCCAAATGGGGAATGACTTACCTTTATCCAGTGAGTAGTCCACTCACTTCATAACATAAGCGTATTTCGAATACGTAGAACAGGACCTGTAGTAGTGGTTTCTTAAAGTACTATATGGTAGAAACCTAGACTACTACCGCTACAGCGTGGACTAGTACTCTACGACTTGAGTATGAGTTGGTGGTCTGGCGAAGCTGCAAGCATATACTTTGATTTACTGTAGTTGAGGTTCTATCATAGGGCCAATATACTTGCATGTTGGGTATGTGTGACTAGTTAGTTAAGACAGACTTATACAAGATAGTTTCTGCACTATATCGCCCCTTGTGGTTGTCTGAATAGTCTAAATTATCCAGGGCCCTGGGAAACATGACTTGGATGTTTGCTTTAGGGTAGCTCCTCCCTTGGAAAGCGGAAACACTCCAAGAAGTCGTGGATCATTGGACTAGAAGCCTAAGGATGGTAGATGTCATTTAGGGGGGTGTTAGTACACTTCTTCCTCTCTAAATGTACAGCGATGTGTAGAGGGGTATTTTAGTCATTTCACCTGTAGGTCGGAGACTTTACGAATGCAGCATTGTCCTTGGGGTCAATATTTCCTTATGGTGATGTTAGGAAATACTTAAAATGCAAAATACAACTATTTATATAGCAGGGGTATTTTGGTCTTTTTAGTAGCGAAGGCGATGTGTCTTTTTGGTCTTCGGAATAGCCCGTAAGTCCTAACTATTTTGGGTTGAGGAATTGTTCTCAGTTGAAGAGGATTTTATTTTATTTTGTTTTATTTTATTTTATTCAGGAAGTCTAATTTATTATTGGACTGGAATAAAATAAATAAATAAATAAATAAAATAGGAGTTGAGAGAAATTAATTATCTAGTTTATTTGGTTAATTAATTATTCAGGGCCTAGGTCCAGCATGAATAATTAAGAAATTAACCTGGGCTTAAACTAGGGGAAATAATTAATGTTTAATTATTTATTTGGTTATTTATATAGGACAAAGAAATAAATAATTAAAGATTAATTATTATGGTTCATTTAGGCTCATTAATTATTTATTGGGTTACTTATGTAAGCTCAGGAAATAAATAATTAATATTTATTATTTTGGGCTTTTTAGGTCCAAGAAAAATAATAAATATTTATCTGGCCCAATAGCTTGGACCTTAGGGTTTTTTTCCAGATACGGTTAAAAGGAGTTTAAGGTTAGGCCAAACTGTTTCTCAGGATAACATCCAGGTGTTTGGAAATCCCGGGGATATGTTTATCAGAGATTGAGAGACCTAGTTTAGGCTAAATATAAACAACTCTTTGAAAAGGAAAAACTCTAATTCTTTTCCCTAGACACAAGACTCTCACGTCACTCTAGCTCTCTCTCTCACGTTTCTTCTTCTTGGTTTCTCCTTGTTCTTTGCTAACCAATAGCGAGTGAACCAAGGAGAATTGAGACCGTTTCTCTTTCCCATTGTGTTCACCAACTAGAGGTTAGGCTGAGGAATATCCCGAGAGCTGGAAAGCTAAGCGTTAATGTAAACAAGGCGAAGTAGAAGGCTAGCGGGTATTCAACCGGAAGCTCCTTCAAGTGTGCAAAGCGAGGCAATTCCAGCCGTTCAATCTGTTCCTACGCAACCTAGGAGGGTTAAGGAACGCAAAGGTATGATCTTCACACTTCCGCATGGCCTTTATGGCTCGTGTTTAATTTTTCTCTCCGTGTTTTTTTTCCGTCCATGGCTCCCTTGTTTCTGCGTTCCCTTCAATGTGGTATCAGAGCCACTGGTTTTGATCAATATAGGGAGCATGGTAGTTAATAAAAATAGAGAAGATGATTATACCTATGATCCTTCGCTGTTTTGGTATGGGATAGATGGTTTTGTAAGCTTCACAATGGAAGCATAGGATTTCTGTAAATTTTTTGGCTTTGGTGTTTTAATCGTGTAAACCCAATTTTAATGGGTATAGGCGGTTGTGTTTATGTTTTGGATGAGTTTTTATGAGTAAAAATGTCCAAAGAAGCCAAAGAAGACAAAGAAAAATTGAAGGAAAAATGTTCTGCAGAAAAAAAACGCGCGGAAAAAAAACGAAAAAGAAAGACACAATTCGTAAGCCACCGAGCCGCCTCCGAGCCGCAAGATCTGTGAGAGGAGCCACTGCCCGCGAGCCGCCTAAGCCGAGCCTTACTGTAGCAATTCAAGCCGGTTTCGCAATTCAAATTTGCAGTTGAATTGCAATTGGAGACCGGGTTTGCGCGCGGGTCATCGGGCGAGATCGCGGGTCGGCAGCAGAGGGCACGCGGGCGCGGGTCTTCGGCGCGGGTCGGTCCATGGGCTGCAGCTGCAGGAGATCTGGTGCGGCTGGTTCACAGCAGCCGCGGTGGACCACAGGTCAAATGGGCCCGGATCCGGTGCAGAGAGGTGCAGTGGATCGCCAGCATTTTTCTGCAATTTTTTTTTATTTTTTATTTTTCGTTTTGGGTCCCATACCAGGCGAAGTTAATATTTTTGCAAAAGTTAATAATCTTGGAATATATTTGCATGAAAAATATTAGTAAAGGATTTTAGGATTAAACAAGATAATTAATTAATTAATTAATGTGTTTAATTCTATTATTCGGGCACTTAGGTTTAAAAAATAGAAAAGCATGAAAACGTTTATTTTTTTCTAGCATGCTATTTTTTTTTTATGTACCTATGTGTGCTTTTTCTCAAAGACCAAAGTCTTTGGGAACTTTTTGTTTTGGCAAGAAAAAATATTTTTCTTTAAAAACTAAATGGTTATTTTAATTGGTACAAAAATTAATCCTTAAATATTTTCTCAAAGGATTTAATCCTTGACATAGAAATATATTGGATTTAGATATTTTTGTAAATTAAAATGGAGAGCCATTTTGTTTTGTTTTGCACTAGAAAAATTATTTTGTCAAATAAACTTGAGACCAAAGTCTCTAGAAAGTTTTAATTGGAAAATTTTTTGAAATCATTAAGTTTTAACTTAAATAAAGTTAGTCCATGGAGGAAATCTCTCAAAGGATATAAGCCTTGACATAGAGATTTTATTGGACTTAGATGTTTTATTTTTGAGTTAAGGAAAAACTTAATGGAAATTTCAAAAGGATATTTTCCAGAAAACCTTTATTTTAAAAGAATAAGTGGGAGAAGGGTTCCAACGGCCCCACGGCTTCCATCACGGTCCTCATTAGAGATCGTGGATCCCCTCGCGTCACCCTGGGAGTGAACCCGTGTAGAATGGAGATACCATAAGGATCTAGATCTAATGGAAGTATGTAATTAATAACCCGGGGCACGTACTATGATCGGCCAGCCTATGTTGGAGGTTATAGTGCGAGGTATGTCCATAGGAAATGAGAGGAAACGGCCATCCCACGATGGAGTTATTCTCTAGACCATTACCTAGAAGGGAAATTAATTTGTGGTGGTTAATACACTTAGCTTGGGAAACTGTTAATCTTCCCAAGAAGCTATGTCAGTTTTCCTAAGAGCTAAATTATTTTCAGTGCACAAATTTTATTTTGTTTTCACAAACTAATTTCTTTCTTTTATTTTCGATTTTCAGAAATGGTGGGAGGTTCTTTTAGTCCATTGGCCGTTATTCTCAGGGAGAATAAGTTAATGGGTCCAAACTATGTGGACTGGAAAAGGAACCTAGACATAATACTCACAGCCGAGGAGTATAAGTATGTCCTTAACGAGACCTGCCCTGTTATCGGGAAAGGTTCCACCGCTGAAGAGCGAGAGGCTGAAAAGGCGTGGAAGAAAGCTGACGAAATGGCACGTTGCTATATGTTAGCTTCCATGTCTAATGTGCTCCAGTCAAAACACGAGCACATGGCTTCTGCATATGACATAAGTCAATCATTGGCAACTATGTTCGCAGGCAAGAGCCAGCCCGCAAGGCAGGAGGCTCTTCGAACTATTGTGAACACTAAGATGGCTGAGAGAGCATCAGTCCGAGAGCATATGCTCAAGATGATTGCTGCTTTCGATGAGGCAGAAATCTTAGGGGCTGTCATTGACCCCGAGAGCCAAGTGGACATGGTTCTCGAATCTCTACCGGGCTCTTTCACTCAGTTCAAGTTAAACTATAACATGAACAAGTTCAACATGAGTTTAACTGAACTGATGACGGAGCTCCAGATGGTGGAGAAGGTCATGAAGCCATAGTCTAAGGCCATGATTGCTAAGGCCTCTTCTTCAAGAACTGGGCCTAAGCCCAGAAAGTTCAAGAGGAAGAAGGGGAATGTAGCAACCCAGCCCAAGGACAAACCAAAGGGCAAGTGCTTCAAGTGTGGAAAGAAGGGACACTGGAAAAAAGAGTGTCCAGATCTTCAGGCCAAGAAAAACCCCACAGGTAATGTTTACTATCTAGAGTCCATATCAATGGTAGGATCAACTTCCACTTGGATTGTTGATTCAGGAGCCACTGATCATATCTGTAACTCCTTGCAGGGGTTTAGGAAGATTCAGACTCAAGAAGGGCGAACATGGGCTTCGAGTGGGAAATGGAGCACAAGTATGGGCCCTTGCAGTGGGAGAGCTGGATCTCATTTTTTATTATAATAATATAGTGGTTTTAAAAGACATTTTATATGTACCTGGTTTTCGTCAGAATTTGATTTCAGTTGCAAAACTTATTAATCAAGGATATTCTGTATATTTCCATTCTGGTATTTCTATCAGTAGAGATGGAGAAATTTTATGTACTTGGGCACATGTATGGAAATTTGTTCTTTTTAAACCCTATTAACAAACAATCAAATAACGCTCAGTCTGAACCTTTAACTAAGAAGAGAAAGACCAATATCAATGATTCATACCTTTGGCATATGAGGTTGGGTCATATTAACTCAACCAAGATTCAGAGGCTAATCCATGATGGGCCTTTGGGCTCATTGAGATGGGAAAGTTGGCATCAGTGTGAATCCTGCCTGATGGGAAAAATGACCAAAAGGTCTTTTACACCAAAGGCAGATAGAGCCAAGGAGGTGTTGAGTCTTGTTCACACTGATGTGTGTGGTCCTTTGTCTACACCAGCTAGAGGAGGTTTTGAGTACTTCATCACATTCACGGATGATTGTAAGAGGTATGGTTACATTTACCTGATGAGACGCAAGTCTGACTCTTTTGACAAGTTCAAAGAGTTTAAGGCTGAAGTGGAGCGTCGGACAGGTAAATTAATCAAAACTTTACGATTTGATCGTGGTGGAGAGTACCTCCTAGGTGAATTCAAGGACTACATGGTACATCATGTGATAGTATCCCAGCTCTCTATGCTGGGAACCCCCCAACAGAATGGAGTAGCTGAGAGAAGGAATAGGACGTTGATGGAAATGGTCCGAAGCATGATGTCTCATGCTACTTTTCCAGTGTCCTTTTGGGGATATGCCTTGGAGACAACGACATATATTCTGAACTTGGTGCCTTCCAAGTCAGTACCTAGGACTCCCTATGAGATGTGGACTGAGCGTAAGCCAAGTCTGAATCATCTCAGGATTTGGGGTTGTCCAACTTATGTACTGATAAAGGGAGACAAGTTGGAACCAAGATCAGAATTATGCTATTTTGTTGGGTATCCAAAAGGGACAAAAGGAGGCTACTTTTATCATCCTAAGGAGCAGAAAGTACTAGTCAGTACCAATGCTAGATACTTGGAAGATGATCAAAGTACTTCCACTAAAGGTTCAACGAGGTTGGAACTTCAGGAGAAGTTATCTATGGAATCAATTTCTTCTGACCCGATTTTGGAACAAGAAGAGGCACAGCCTCAAGAGCCTGTGCAAATGGAGCCTCGTCGTAGTGGGAGAGTGTCTAGGTTTCCGGATAGATGGACTGGAGAAGCCTTTGAGCTGGTCTCCGACCATCAGGAAAAAGACCCCGCTAGATACGAAGAGGCTATTGCTGATGCCGATGCAAATTTGTGGCATGAAGCAATGAAAGCCGAGATTGAGTCTATGTACCTAAATCAGGTTTGGGATCTTGTAGCTTCACCTGAAGGGATAAAACCCATTAGGTGCAAGTGGGTATACAAGAGAAACAGAGGAGTGGATGGGAAGGTGGAAACCTTCAAAGCTTGGCTTGTGGCGAAAGGGTATACTCAGAAAGAGGGTATCGACTATGAGGAAACTTTTTCCCCGATAGCCATGCTTAAATCCATCCGCATCCTTCTTGCCATCGCCTGTCACTATGACTACGAGATATGGCAAATGGATGTGAAGATGGCATTCTTGAATGGCCATCTTCGCGAAGACATCTATATGTCCCAACCGGAAGGCTTCATTGCTGAAGGCCAGGAACACATGGTTTGCAAGCTTAAGAAGTCTATTTATTGACTTAAGCAGGCATCAAGAGCATGGAACATTTGTTTTGATGAGACTGTAAAGTCTTATGGTTTTATTCAAAACGAAGATGAACCATGCGTGTACAGGAAACTTGAAGGCATCAATGTGGTTTTTCTTGTCCTGTATGTGGATGACATTCTACTCATTGAAAATGATGTAGGGACATTGTCATCTACAAAGGTTTGGCTATCTAGTCAATTCAGTATGAAGGACTTGGGAAAAGCCAGCTACATTCTCGGGATTAGGCTTCTTAGAAATAGGAAGCAGAGAATGTTAGGATTATCCCAAGCGACATACATTGACAAGATGTTGGCCAAGTACAGCATGGACTCATGCAAGGAAGCTCTAATCCCTTGCAGACATGGGTTGTCATTTTCTTTGAAGGACTGTCCTAGGTCTCAAGAAGAAAAGGACAGAATGAGTAGGATTCCTTACGCTTCGGCTGTGGGAAGTCTCATGTACGCCATGCTATGTACTAGGCCAGATATCTACTTTGTCGTGGGCTTAGTTAGCAGATATTAGTCAAACCCAGGGGAGGTTTATTGGCAAGCTGTAAAGCATATTCTCATGTACCTCAAGGGAACGAGAGATTATATGCTGGTTTACAGGGCTGATGATTTGGTTCCTACAAGATACATAGACTCAGACTTCCAGGCGGATAAGGATAAGAGAAAATCCACTAGTGGATATGTCTTCACCTTGTCTGGAGGAGGAATTTCATGGAGGAGTATCAAGCAATCTTGTATTACTGACTCAACCATGCTAGCTGAGTATGTGGCAGCTTCGGAAGCGTCCAAGGAAGCAGTTTCGCTCCGGAAGTTCCTTTCAGAATTTGGAGTCGTACCATATATTGACAGGCCGGTTGTGATGTATTGCGACAACACTGGAGCAGTATCGCAATCTAAGGAACCTCGAAACCACAAGAAGGGGAAACACATCGAGAGGAAGTACCACCTGATCCGGGATTTCATCCAGAGATGGGAAGTCGTGGTGGAGCATATTACCTCATATTACAATCTAGCAGATTCATTCACTAAGCCTTTGGCTGAGAGAGTCTTCAAAAGACACTTAGACGCCATAGGGGTGGGCACCTATAGACTTACCTAGTCTTAGAGTGCAAATGGGAGATTGTTGGATTGTATGTCCTCTTAGACTAGGTTTCTGATATAAAATCGAATATTTTAATAAAAGAATTTATTTTCAGAGATTGTTTGTGCACGATTTTCGTTTGGAACAGACCCATTGTGTTTAAATAAGTGATCCATGTGAATGGTGGTCTTTCACAGTAAGGTATGGATCATGGGTTATTTAACACATAAACATTTGTTCTTAGCCTATTCATGAGACTGGGAACCTCATCATGTTTAGGTTATTATGTTATGAATTCCAAATGGGGAATGGTTTCTTTAGCCAGTGAGTAGTCCACTCACTTCATAACATAAGCGTATTTCGAATACGTAGAACAGGACCTGTAGTAGTGGTTTCTTAAAGTACTATATGGTAGAAACCTAGACTACTACCACTACAGCGTGGACTAGTACTCTACGACTTGAGTATGAGTTGGTGGTCTGTCGAAGCTGCAAGCATATACTTTGATTTGCTGTAGTTAAGGTTCTATCGTAGGGCCAATATACTTGCATGTTGGGTATGTGTGACTAGTTAGTTAAGACAGACTTATACAAGATAGTTTCTGCACTATATCGCCCCTTGTGGTTGTCCGAATGGTCTAAATTATCCAGGGCCCTGGGAAACATGACTTGGATGTTTGCTTTAGGGTAGCTCCCTTGGAAAGCGAAAACACTCCAGGAAGTCGTGGATCATTGGACTAGAAGCCTAAGGATGGTAGATGTCATTTAGGGGGGGTGTTAGTACACTTCTTCCTCTCTAAATGTACGACGATGTGTAGAGGGGTATTTTAGTCATTTCACCTGTAGGTCGGAGACTTTGCGAATGCAGCATTGTCCTTGGGGTCAATATTTCCTTATGGTGATATTAGGAAATATTTAAAATGCAAAATACAGCTATTTATATAGTAGGGGTATTTTGGTCTTTTTAGCAGCCAAGGCGATGTGTCTTTTTGGTCCTCGGAATAGCCCGTAAGTCCTAACTATTTTGGGTTGAGGAATTGGTCTAAGTTGAAGAGGATTTTATTTTATTTTGTTTTATTTTATTTTATTTAGGAAGTCTAATTTATTATTGGACTGGAATAAAATAAATAAATAAATAAATAAAATAGGATTTGAGAGAAATTAATTATCTAGTTTATTTGGTTCATTTATTATTCAGGGCCTAGGTCGAGTATGAATAATTAAGAAATTAACATGGGCTTAAACTAGGGGAAATAATTAATGTTTAATTATTTATTGGGTTATTTATATAGGCCCAAGAAATAAATAATTAAAGATTAATTATTATGGTTCATTTGGGCTCATTAATTATTTATTGGGTTACTTATGTAAGCCCAGGAAATAAATAATTAATATTTATTATTTTGGACTTTTTAGGTCCAAGAAAAATAATAAATATTTATCTGGCCCAATAGCTTTGACCTTAGGGTTTTTTTCCAGATACGGTTAAGAGGAGTTTAAGGTTAGGCCAAACTGTTTCTCAGGATAACATCCGGGTGTTTTGAAATCCCGGGGATATGTTTATCAGAGATTGAGAGACCTAGTTTAGGCTAAATATAAACAACTCTTTGAAAAGGAAAAACTCTAATTATTTTCCCCAGACACAAGACTCTCATGTCACTCTAGCTCTCTCTCTCACGTTTCGTCTTCTTGGTTTCTCCTTGTTCTTTGTTAACCAATAGCGAGTGAACCAAGGAGAATTGAGACCGTTTCTCTTTCCCATTGTGTTCACCAACTAGAGGTTAGGCTGAGGAATATCCCGAGAGCTGGAAAGCTAAGCGTTAATGCAAACAAGGCGAAGTAGAAGGCTAGCGGGTGTTCAACCGGAAGCTCCTTCAAGTGTGCAAAGCGAGGCGATTCCAGCCGTTCAATCTGTTCCTACGCAACCTAGGAGGGTTAAGGAACGCAAAGGTATGATCTTCACGCTTTCGCATGGCCTTTATGGCTCGCGTTTAATTTTTCTCTCTGTGTTTTTTTTCCGTCCATGGCTCCCCTGTTTCTGTGTTCCCTTCAAAGGGAACTAGTATCATGTATAAGTATGTGCTGTGTGTTGTAGTTAGTGGCCTAGGGAGTTTGACCTCCCTTGGTTGGCTTGTGTATTATGTGTGTATATGTGTCCAGAAAGTTAGCAGCCTAGGGAGTTTTGACTTCCCTAGTGCATGTCGTGTGTGTTTTGTGTGTTGTAAATGGCAGGTTAGGGAAGTAAGAATACCCTAGGCTACCTAGTATTGCATAGTTGTATGTATATGTAATAAGCTAATGGGCCTAGGGAGAATAGCTTCTCTAGGCCCGCCTAGCTCATTTCTTTGGCACACCAGGCCAAAAGCCTGGCGGCCTAGGGACAGTTCCCTGGGTCACTTTCCTAGGCTACGCAGTTACCCCAGGATTCACGATTTCACGCATTTTAGCGAGTTTTCTTAGTTTTCTTCACTTTTCTTTATAAATACCCTATTATACACCGTAAACATTCATCCTTGGTTGGCTAGCAACTAAGAGGATCTCAAAGAAACACTAAGAAAAGAAAATTTTTGAAGAGATTGGAGCATTATTCAAGGAGATCAATAGAAGAGGAAGAACCCAAACTTATCTATGAGTTTTCTTTCTTCCTCATTTTGTATTTTTACTTGATGAAGAACATTATTTACCTTTTATTGTTTCTAAAGGGATAAACCCTAGTTAGATTTTGGTGTTGAATACCTTCTTCGATTTATTGAAATCTTTTATCTAATATATGGTTACTTGATTTTATTGTATTGGATTTGTTATTTGGATCACTCTCTCCTAATGATTTCGAGAGATGGGGTTAAGAGTTGAGTTCTACCTAATGGGCTCAATATGGGTTTTCCTTCGATTAATGCGAGAGAGAGGTTATGGGATTAGAACTTAGCAATCATTGGGAATTTGATATCACCTAGAGATAGGGGTGTTGGGTTCTTTTGAATAATTAGGGGTTGTGCTTAATGCTTCTTCGGCTCAACTAGGGAGATAGAGATACCCTTTAACTAGCTCAAGAATAGGGAATCCATAACTCAAGCAAGAGTGGGTTTTACTTTTCTGACCTCTACAGTATTAGAATTAAAATTTGATTGTCTTGGATTGTGTTGGGCATTTGTCTAATTTTTGGGGAGTCTACTTAGGTACATGTCATTCTCTCCCTTCTCTTATATTGATTTTCTTATGGCCAATCTAGTATGGGTTCAATGAATTCTGTATTATAGTAGCTTAGTATAGTTAGTTTTATTTGTTTTATCTCTATACTCATTTTAGCTAGACAATAAGATTAGAGCAAAGTAGTAGTAATTGCTAAGTTCTCTATACTGTGTCGATGGTTAGACTTGCCCTATTGTGTGGTTTTAGTGATTTACATTTTAATTAAAAGCTTGATTTATGTGGATTGTTTATACTATTTCCAATGCACTAAAATACCCCCACATCATTGATCGGTCTAAAAGCCTCCTGCCTTGTGGGCCTGTTGTTGTCATCAAATATAGTGGCCAATGACGTGCTAATGTCATACATAGTAGCTATATGCTCATGTTTAGATTGGAGCACACTTGACACGGAGGCTAACATAGAGCAATGAGCCATCTTGTCAGCCTTTTTCCATGCTTTCTCAGCCATACACTCTTCCTCGATTGAACTCTCGACAATATTAGTACAGAGTTCATACATAACATACCTATATTCTTATGCAATGAGTTTTATGTCCAGATTCCTTTTTCAGTCTACATAATTTGGACCCTTAGCTTATTCTTACTGAAATAATGGCCAAAGGACTAAAAGAATCACCATCGACCATTTCTAAAATTTGAAAAAATAAAAGAAAATTCTCAGTTTGTTTAAAACCAAAAATTTGTGCACTTTTTCCTCATATTATGATTGATAATAGCTAACCCCTTTCTCTATTATCTATAATATGGTCAATTTGTCTTATAGAAAAACTAACATGGCTTCCTGGGAAAATAAAAGATTTTCTATGCAAAGTGTGTTAACCGTCACTAATCAATTTCACTTATAAGTAATAATCTAGAAGATAACTGCATCGATAGGATGGACATTTCTTCTCATTTCCTACAGACAAACCTCACAATATAACCTCTAATGTGGGCAGGCCGACCAAAGTACCTATTCTGGATATTAATTTTATCTTTTCCACTAGTTCTAGATACTTGAGAAATCTCTATCCTATACGGGTTCATTCTCAAGGTGACGCGAGGAGACCCACGATCTGTAATGAGAACTATTATAGAAGCAGTAGGGCTATTGGATGTTGGAATGTATGCCATTTGAGACTAGGTTTCTGATGTATTTTTGACTTGTAATAATAAAAGTAATTTTCTCATAATTTTTTTGTGAAATTTTCTCTATATTTGTGCATGATTTTATTGGAAAAAGGCCTATTATGTTTAAGTAAATGGTTCATGTGAATGTAGGTCTTACACAGTAAGGTATAGACCATGGGATACTTAACACATAAACCATTGTTCTTAACCGGATGATGAAAATGGAAATCTCAACATGGGAATGTTATTGTGTTATGAATTCCAAATAAAGAATGGCTTACCTATAGCCAATGAGTAGTTTACTCATTTCATACCACAAGCATATTTCGAATATGTAGAACTAGACCTGTAGTAGTGATTTCTAAAAGTACTATGTGATAGAAACCCAGAATACTACTGCTGCAACATGGCCTTGTACTCTACAGCTTGAGTATTAGTTGGTGGTCTGACGAAGCTAGAAGTGTATGTTTTGATATACTATAGTTGACATTCTTTAGAAGGACCAATATACTTGTAGTTGGGTATATGTGACTAGTTAGTCAAGACAGACTTATACAAGATAGTGTCTACACTATATTGCCTCTTGTGGTTGTCTAAATAATCTTATTATCTAGGGCCTTGGGGAACATGACTTGGATATTAGCTTCATGGTAGCTCTCTTGGAAAGCTAGAATATTCCAAAAAGTCGAAGATTATTGGACTAGAAGTCTAAGGGGTCAATATTTATCGCTAATGCAGCATTGTCCTTAGGATCAATATTTCCTTATAGTGATATTAGAAAATATTTAAAATGCAACATACAACTATTTATATAGTCGCGGTATTTTTGTCATTTTAGTATCCAATGCGATGGATCTTTTTGGTCTTGAAAATAGCCCGTAAGTCCTAATTATTTTAGGTCGAGGAAATAGAGATAATGGAAAAAGGATTTTATTTTATTCAGGAAGTCTAATTTATTTTTGGATTGGAATAAAATAAAAAGAATGAGAGAAATTAAATTTTATTATTTAGTTTGATTGGTTAATTAATTATTCAGGGCCTAAGCCCAGATTGAATATTTAGAAAAATTAACCTAGGCTTAAACTAGTTAATAAAAGGCTTAATAATTATTGTAGTTCATTTGGGCTCATTAAGTATTTATTGGGTTATTTTAATAGGCGAATGAAATAAATAATTAATGGTTATTATTTTTGGGTTCATTTGGTTCAAGGAAAAATAATAAATTATTTTGGCTCAATAGCCTGGACTAATGGGTTCTTTATTATTCATAGTACAGAAGAGTTCGGGATAACCCAAACCACTTCTGTTAATAACCTCCGAATGTTTGATATATTAAAATAATGGGGTTGGGTTATCTAGGATGTGAATAGGAGTCGTTGTGTAGATCAAAAAAGAAAACACAAGATAAAAACCAAAAAAAAAAAAAAAAATGAACACCAAAGCCTTTGTTCTCTCTCTACTTCTCACGTCTTCTTCTTCTTCTTCTATTTTCCATCTTCTTGAGTTTGCTAATTAATAGCAAAGGATCAAGAAGGACCATCCTCGCATAGGTTGTTTCACCAACTTAGATAGGTAGAGCTATATTCTAAGAAGCGAAAAGCTTCACGTTCATGCTAAGAAGAAGCCGACGGATTGTTGGCTTCTCATCAGAATCATTATCAAGGCAAGTAGCTTCTCACGTGGTTGGCACCTCATCTTCTCAACCAGACCAGAAAAAATTTCTTCACATTTGAGATTTTACCCTTGGAAAGGTATTTTGTTCATTATTACAGATTTTTGGAGTAAGACTAAACAAAAATGTTACAAAATAGAAGAGAGGCGGTGCCGGATAGTGTATTGGAACTGGGGCCAGCCATGCACTGTTGACACAAACATTGAGGTGATGAAAAATTGTCAAAATAGAGTGGAACTAGCACCGACTCCAAGAGCCAAGGTGGCCGCAGCTGTATGCTGGACTATATTGTGCGAAATTCATAAAAAAAATTGACGAATGAGTGGAGAACCAGAATATAACCAGCGCCGGCTCCAAGAGCCAAGGCGGCGCTGGCTGTGCTATGACAGAAAGGCAGAACTTTGATTTTTCTACGCGATTTTTGGTAATCTGTGGAGTTTTAGTATGCTTCCAACTCCTACTCGGCCAAGAACATTACACCAACAAGTTTAGGCACTTCCCAAGCTTATAAATAGATGAAAAACATAAGAGAAAATGGGAGAATTCATTGATCATTACAGAAAATCACTTAAATTAAAGGAGGAATTCTTCAATTCAAGGAGGGTTGTGCAAAAAGGTCTTTAAAGAAAGAAACAGGATGCTTGTCTATGAATGCTTTCTTTTACTTTGTTTTCTTTTTCTTGAACAATGATATGTTAATTGTTTTATTGTAATTCAACATTGTTGTAGATATTCAAGATGTTTAGAGTTATTTGATCTTTTGATTAATTGTTTGTTCTTCTTGGTATTTAATTACTTAGTTGTATTATGAAATTAATTGATTGTTTCTTTTCATTAGCTTGCTAGACCAAAGAGGTTGATGGTGGTTTCAATTGATTAATTTCATATTTATTGGTTATTAACATGCTAGACCAAAGAGGTTAATTGCTGAGGATTATGTAATTAAAGGTTAATTGATGTTTGCCAGACCAAAGGCTTATTGATTAATTTCATGTTTTAAATTTGCCGAAACCAAGGGAATTTAATTAAGGATTGCGTTTAATGCATCTTTTGGATGAGTTGGTTGAGATAGACCAAGTGATACTAATTTATCTAGAGGATAGTGATTTCATGGATTGACCATCGAAGTGAATCTACTTTAATCCTTTATGATGCCAAGAGAATAATTAGTTATGATAATGATTAGGTACTTTGAGATCATGTTTGTCTAGACAAGGGTTTGAGTTACATAATTCTCCATCCTTGGCATGTATATATTTTTATTTTATTTTATTTTTTTCACTTTATTGAGTTGGTTAAACAATGAAAGAAGGATGATTAATGTCTACTTGTTCATTGAGGATCGACACTTGTTTGAACCCTATGTTATGTTTAATGATGAGTATGCTTACTCATATGTGTAATTTAGGTTTAACGTTTTAATGTAAACTTGATTGGGAATATGCTTCAATTTTATATAATTTTTATACCCAAATCCATACGCATCATCTGGATACGTTAAATAAGGACGGCTCTCTAGATCAATGAACCTGGACATATTTCTAGATCAACTGAACCTAGTTACTAGAAAAATAAATGAATTTTTTCGCTTAATGTGTGACCCTATAGGTTTTTCAACACTGATAGTGTGCCCAAAATACATTTACATGGCACATAAGTTATAAGCGGTTTCTAATAAACTATTATAATTGTTCAAGTTAAAATAAAGATCAATGATCTCGTTGAACAAAAAATAATAATAATATTTAGTCCTTTTGTCACAAAATATCCCAATTAAGCATAAAACAATAAACATGTCATCCTTACAATGCTTAGTTAATTATATCTTGATCTCTGAGTAAATTGTTCAAACAAATATTATCAATACACCGTATTAATGTATTTAAGCACGACCTTGTACTTTAATAGTTTAACTTATCAAGGGCCCCGTAGATATCTCGCTCAAAGACAAGAAGGACAAATTCCTTCACTATCATTCACATTACTTTCCTTAACTTATTCCATATCTAACAATAGTCTTACTAATCATCTAATTAAACATAACTTAAGACTATGTCAAGTTTTAAAATCCATGAAATAGGAATATGATGAATTCAGGTCAAAAGACTTTAAATATCACTATTTAGAAGAGAAGTAATGAAGGCATGTCCTATGAAGTACTCTCATAGTGGATCATATCCAATAAAATATGCCCAAATAATTTATTTATGTTTTGACTTGAAATCCTCTATATCCATGAGTAGTAAAAAGTGGCCATTTAGTGATAAACTTACTAATCTTAATTTACTATTTTTCTATCAATGGTAATCGATTAGGGACATTTTAGAATAGTCATTTTACTTGCTATAGGGTTTTACTATCAAGTCACGTACTTGATAACCATAAAGTGAAATATGCTATTAATGAAAATAAATGCCTCATATTTATTACAAAATATGAAATGGCAAATACAAATTGTTTAGGGTATATCCCTAATAGTTAGAGACTTCTATTCCACCTCCTCCAGCCAAATATGCTCTTGTTGATTAGCATATTGTCCATAAGAACCATAAAGTGGATAATGACGTAGCATTCTGTATCATGATGACATCAATAAACTCTAAGCTTTAGAAGCAACATGAGCATATGGATGTTTATATCATAATCTTTTGATGAAATTTATCCTAGCCATAAAAGACCATCTAAAGAAGGGAGAAGGAAGACAAAGACATAACTTATAATTACTTGGACAAAATCAACATTTAAGTGGTTTTAACAGAATTTTCAAGCCAACGAAGTCTACAAACCAAGGACCGTGAAGGTTGTTAAGAAATAGATTGTTAAAAGAGATCTAAGAGGTGCTAAAGGCTAACACAATTACATATGGAAGATCAAGGAACCATGGAAGCCAAATAAGGACCCAAAAGAGCTTAATAAGAAGTTGAATCAAGTGGAAGATCAATGAATATCTAGGAAGATGCAAGCAGATGAGCTCAACTAAGTGTTCCAGTGCAGAACATCAAATGCTGCAAAACTTGATGTACTGGCCTGCAGCAAGCCTTGCAATTCATCAAACTCATAAAGCTCTTGGAAGTTTGGGTGCATGGCCATGCACAAAGCCGTACATTTTACAGGTAGTTGTGCACAACTTCATGTATATATTAGTGTTGTGCCCTAGAGGCAATTACTTGTACATTGTATATGATAATGCTATTTTAATAAAAGGTATTATTTATTTTACAGTTTATTTTGTTTACTTTTAAGTAATATAATTGTTGGATAAAGTCCCAAGTACAACACTATGTTAAGGAGATCATGATATGAGATTCCTACTACACTGTATAGTGTTAGTACTTAAATAGTCCCTAGTCATAGTATTGAAGAGACAAAACATCATTAATGTGATAAGACTAGCATGTGTTAGACTTCCTGATTTGATCCGGCGATGGTTCTCATATCTGTGAGTATTGAGATATTCAAAGTTAACACATGGATGCTTGTTAATGGAACAAGTTCATTGGATGACCAAGGTATGAGATAATCACATGGATAACTATTTAGTGCCAGTGATATAATCTCAATATAACAAACGTGCAAGTATCCTTAGACTTAGGATCTCCAAGGTACTTTGTTTGCTGAGCATTGTACTTTGATTCTAATCTCTGGAGCTCGATCGAGGGCCGTGTATGGGATGGATATTAGGTACATCGTGAGGTAAAGGAAAGTAGTTGAGAAGGTTAATTAAGGATTCACCACTTCTAATAGTAGGGGCAAATATCTCTCGGCCACTTGTAAGAATTACTACTCAAGAAGTCCTTATCCAAGATGAATGTGTATATATCTAGAGTAGTGGGTTCGTAGTACTAGTATTATTGTATTCGGGCCAGAATTAATTCTTGTGGGAGTTGGCACTATTTTCGTACGTCAAACGGAATGACATATTGTATGGTGAAATGAGTTAATTGCACTGTAGTTTGTTATTGAAGGGTTCATGCCAAGCCACTTGACTTCTTGGACTCTTGGGTGGTTATAATGTGTTGCTAGATACCGCTCATGATTTGGGAATATGAGTTTGTTAATTAAGGAATTAATCAATCAATCCTAATTAAAATCAATATGATTAATTTTAATTAATTATAGGTTATTAATCTCAAAGACGTTTGGATTAATTCATCTTCGCTACCAATTAACTGTGATGAGACTTCACTTCATCATGGAGGTCAAGATAAAGGAAGGGGAGGTGTGGCCATGCAAGGATAAGGGCCGACAATGAAAACTCAATACACTTGACTTTAACTTAAATTTGAGAAGAGAATCGTGAGAGGCCCTAGTCTCCTTATTCATCTTCTTCAAGACCAAGCTAAAGGGTTAGTCCTCCTTTTGTAAGAGTCTATAAATCTTTTGGATAAACCAATATTATTTCTTTGAATAGGTCTTAGTTGCTTTGTTCTTCTCAGGTTTGTTTGAAATCCAATATTTGGGTCCTTATTTTCTCTATTCTATTTGTTCTTCTTTGCCTTTATTGCTTCAAGGATATTAGGGTGAGATTATAGTAGAACTTTCTACTCATCTTGAGGGTCTTTGAGGCTTTGTTCGTCAAGGGTTTGAAAGAATGTTGGTAGTTATTTGGTTTCTTTCTCGTTTTTTGTCACAAGAATCTCTGTTTTTTGTTCCTTTGAGTTGAGCTGAAACATAGCCAACAAAAACACCCGCAACACTAAGAAAATCCACCAAGAATTCGTATCAAAGAGTTTGGTATCAGAGTAAGGAAAAGCTTGATTCCCATCAAAGCTTGAAAACAAGAAAAGTAACCTTACAAAGTGAAGAAAAGGGAAAAATAGAGAAATCCCATAACTCAAAAAACCTGCTCCAAAAAGATCATTAAATCTTTGTTATATCTTGAATTTTCTGTTGGGAAATTTCTCCTTGATGTTGTTATAATCCTTGAGAATAAATTTATCTTGTGAATATGGTGAAATTTGGCTTCAATATGGGTGAAAATGCTGATTGTTCTTAAGTGATGAGAATTGCATCCAAGGTGTTTGATAAGTGTTCTATGAGAATATTTTCTGCTATAGTTGAGATCTTTGATTCTTAATTTTCACTCCTTGGGATATTGGGACTTAGTATATCACTTTATTGTTGAATTCCATGTACATTGAACTCAATTTTTCTATTGCACTTTTGTGAACATCTTATTCTTTATCATCCTAGTTCTAGTTGTTCTTGTTTCTTTGTTCTCAAAAATTCTTGTTTGTTTCTTGTTTAGGAGTGTTTCTTTTGCATCTAGTGCATGTTCTTGTATTGATTGAGTCCACTTTTCTTGAAATTCTTGACTTAAAACTTGTTTGCATAAGGTGCCCAACAAGTGTTTGTTGAAATTCCCCTAAGATCCCCTAATTGGAAAATTCTTTTAATTTGTGTGATTCACTAAGTTGGACTAAAATTTTAGCTTTTGGGGAGGATTAAGATTGAACAAGAAGGCTTGAGTGTTGAGAAAAAGGCAAGAGGGTGAGCTTATTGTTAAAATAGCCTAAAAGAGCAAACACAAGCGTGGAGTGATCAACCTTGAGAGCCAACACGCAAGGAAGTGAAGTAATGATCTATTTTTCTTTCTAATCCTTTTGTTTTGTAGGTATAAGTGAATATTCCATCACCATGGCCCATGAACAAGAGATCTCTAGGCCTGACCCAAGTGGACCTAGTAGGCCTCAAGAAGAACCCATTGATGCCAGGGGTTTGCGTGAGGACTATGCAAAGCGAATTTCAAAACATGACAAAGGAGTTGATAAATCATCTTGGACAATCTTCTACCATTGCACAAAGGAGAGGCCAAGAGCGATTTGAAGTGCCTAGTCCAAGAATGAGGGATGGTGAAGCCCATACTCCTCCGTTACATGCCCAACATAGGGAAGAATGGGATGAGCATTCAATTGGGGGATTATAACCAGCTCCTATGAGAGGGGGAGTATAAGGTATGAGAGAAGGACGAGGTAGAAGACAAGGAAGGAACAGAGGGAACAATCTAAGAGGGTTAGAAAGAAAATTTAAGAGAGTTGATGAGTGGTATGAGGGGGAACAAGTTGAGGCCTTTGGGGAACAACATAGAGGACGGGGCCATAGAGTACGAAGGAGAGAAGAAAATGATGTGGAGATGGAGTTGAGACATATTAAATTGAAAGTATCCACATTCGATGGCAAGAGTGGCTCTGAAGCTTATTTTGAGTGGGAAAGCAAGATAGAGATATTCCTAAAGAGCCATACCTATAGTGAGAGGTCAAAAGTGTGGTTGACTTTTTTGGGATTCTCGAAGTATGCTTTGGTATGGTGGGAGCAAGTTAGTACTCAAAGGAGACAAATGGGAGTGGAAATTATGGCTAGTTGGAACTTGTTAAATGATATGATGAGGACAAGGTCTATACCACACCATTACTACAATTATCTCTACCAAAAGCTCCAAGCACTCAAGCAAGAGAACAAGAGTGTAAAAAATTACCATAAGGAGATGGAAGTTATGTTGATGAGAGCTCAAATTAATGAGGATCCTAGAGCAACAAGAGCAAGATTCTTGGGAGGATTAAATAGGAAAATTGCTAACTTGGTAGAATTGCATCCGTATGATCATTTGGAGGATATGGTTCATGCCGCTATGAAGATTGAAAGACAATTAAAGAGGAGGGCATTTACTAGACCACCACTTCCAAACCCTAACACTTTTAGCAAGATGCTAATTAAGAAGGATGAAGTCCCTAAGCTATCCTAATGGGACTTCTACAAACCTAAAGAGGATTGGAAGCCAAAGGAGGATTGGAAACCTAGGGAAGGATGGAATAAGGACAAGGAAAAAGCCATAGAGAGGCCACAAAGGAATAAGGATATCAAATGTTTTAAGTGCTTTGGATATGGACATACTTTCCATAAGTGTCCAAGCAAGAGAACGATGTATACTAACCCCTATGGTGAGGTCTCTAATCGATGAGGAAGAAGAGGGCGAAAGGTACTAAGGAGATCAAGAGGGAAGAAGGGATGAGGAGAGTGATGAAGGGGAAGTTGTTGATCAATAATACTTATTGGTGGGAGTCACAAGAAGGTCATTGAATTCACAAGCCATTGAGGATCAAGATCACCAACAAAGAGAGAACATTTTCTACACTAGGTGTCTAATCAACAAGACCCCTTGTAGTGTCATTGTGGATAGTAGGAGTTGTACTAACATGATTAGTGCAAACTTGGTTGAAGAATTGGACATGTGTTGGATTAAATACCCCAAGCCCTACAAATTACAATGGTTGAATGATAGTGGGGAAATAACAGTGAACAAATAAGTTTTGGTGTCTTTTGAGATGGGAAAGTATATGGATAAAGTGCTATGTGATGTGGTACCCATGCAAGTGGGTCACTTACTCCTAGGGAGGCCTTGGTAATACGATAGGCATGTTAAGCATGATGAGAGGAAGAATACTTATTCCCTACTCAATGAGAGAACTATGTTTACCCTCACCCCATGGCCCCTAGTGAGGTGAACAAATATCAAAGAATCATGAAGGAGCAAGAAAAGAAGAAAAGAGCGCAGGATGTTGAGCCAAAACAAGAAATTAAGAGGAGAGAAAAAGAGAGGCAAGAAAAAGAGTTTGGTATGAGTGAGCAAGGATAAGAAAGGGGAGGTAAAAAAAGAGTGAATTTCTGTGCAAAAGAAAGTGAGGTCATAGAGGCTACAGAAGCTAAGGAATCGGTTATTCTTCTTTTATGCAAAAGATCTTATGTTTCTACTGATGATTTTTCATTGTCTTTGCCTAATGAGATTGCAGCTATTCCTCAAGAATTTGAAGTTGTTTTTCCAAAAGAGGTGGTCAATCGAACACTTACCTAATTCTTGCGGACTATAATCAAGGAGAAGAACTTGACCACTTGGGAAGAATTCTGGAAACACCTTGAGTTTGTTTGGAAAAAGGGCTTTTCACTCTATCACTTTTTATTCTCTTTTTGAAATTGTGTATGGTTTTAATTCCCTAACTCCTTTCGAATTGATTCCCTTACCTATAGGTGAACGAATTAACCTTGATGGAGCTAAGAATGTGGCAATGGTGAAAGCATTCCATGTAGAATGATGACAATGATTCGGAGAAGAATCCTTTTCAAGAAGGGGGAAATGATGAGACTTCGCTTCATCATGGAGGTCAAGATAAATGAGGGGGAGGTGTGGCCATGCAAGGATAAGGGCCAGCGACGAAGACGGACGAAACTAGATCAAAAAGAAGGCCCCCAGAGGACGGCCGGCGCCAGCTTCAAGCAACTAAACCGACATCGGCTTGATTCTGCTCAACATCAGATTTATCCGGCTTTCGATCATCTGAAGGCAAAACACAATCGGCGTTAGCTATAGTGCCCAAACTGGCACCGATTCCTCCCTGGGCAGCCGATGACAGCTCTACATTTTTAATGTTTTCTTCGGTTTTCTTCAATTTTAATTGCTTGTAAAGCTTATCATGACCTTAAATTGTAATAGAACCTTAGGGATTACTTAGTTAGGGTTAGAGTAGTATAAATAGTACCTTTAGTGATTTGAAAATATAATAAACTTGACTTTGACTCAAATTTGAGAAGAGAATCTTGAGAGACCCTAGCCTCCTTATTCATCTTGTTCAAGATAATGCTAAAGGGTTAGTCCTCCTTTTGTAAGAGTCTATAAATCTTTTGGATAATCAAATATTGTTTCTTTGAATGGGTCTTAGTTGATTTGTTCTTCTAAGGTTTGTTTGAAATCCAATATTTGGGTGCCTATTTTCTCTATTCTATTTGTTCTTGTTTGCCTTTGTTGCTTCAAGGCTATTAGGGTGAGATTATAGTAGAACTTTCTACTCATCTTGAGGGTCTTTGAGGCTTTGTTCTTCAAGGGTTTGAAAAAGTGTAGATAGTTATTTGGTTTTTTTCTCCTTTTTGGTCACAAGAATCTTTGTTTTTTGTTCCTTTGAGTCGAGTTGAAACATAGCCAACAAAAACACCCGCAACACCAAGAAAAGCCACCAAGAATTCATATCAAACTGGGAAACCTAATAGGTCACACACAATAGAGGATTATTACACTCAAAATGTCATTTGATAATATAGTGGGGTTAATTGCAAGAAAGAGAAGTTATTGTGGCTAAATTATAATTAGTTATAATTAATTGTCTAAATTGTAATTGTGAGAACTTGATGTTCCCAATTACAATTAGAGAATTCTAACTATTTTAGAATTCTGAGATTGGAGTCTATTTTGAGCAGGATTTTTCATGTCACATAGGGATAACACACGAAACCCTAGTAAGGTGTAAGACACGAAAAACTCCAACCCTAGCAAGCTTCTCTTCTTCTTCTTCTCTCTCACTTTCTCGTTTTGTTTAAAACGTGAAGAACCCTAGCCACCTTATTTTTCTACTAGCACAGAAATATTTTGGTGCTTGAGTGTATCCTCTGTGTGGATTACTGTTAGAGATAATTACACACTGTAATTATAGTGGTTAGACGTTCAACTCTCGTGGAGTTTGATCAAGAGGATTGCTGGATCGCGTCTCAACTTGAAGAAGAAATTTTTGTTCTTCGAACGATCAAAGAAAGGTAAAAACTATTACCTTTGTTATCTTTATATCTTATTTTCCACACATATGCGGATCCTAGGATGGTATCTCATTTTATTCTTCCATTGTGCCATATAGAATACGAGCCTAAGATACCCAACAGTATAGTCGTGCTAGTATTCGTGCATATGTATTGGAAGCTTAACCCGACTCAAGCATGACCGTGCATTCCATATACATGGTCGTGCAACTTACCTAAAGCCTTTATTTTTTATTTATCATTATTTCTATTTTATTTTGATTATTAAACACATGATTATATATTATAATAATTTTAATGGCCAATTTGACTTATTTCTAAGCATCTTTTAATTAGGATTAACAACTCTAATAGTGAAAAGCCTGGCATCTTTATATATATGTGTGTTCATTACACCTCTTGTAAAGAAGAACTTATGAACTTTAAATATTTTAAATACAAAAACTCTTTGTGTAACACCCCGCTACCTAGGCTCAACAATGTCGGGGATGTCGCCCCGTCCAAATGACAAGGGGTCTTTATCACTAGGACACACAGCAGAAATTTAAACAATACTTTGAAATTAAAACTTATTACAACCCAAAAATTCAAGAAAAAATCCGAAATATAAAAAAATTTGTTCACTCTCAACTCCCAAAGCATTACATAAAATAAATAACAGAATATCATCCAAGCAGGCAACAACTAGCTACTTATCCCCATAGCAGGATCGACCTGAAATCATTGTAAAAAGGGTGATGAGATAAAAATCTCAATAAGTTCGTGTATGCTTTGAGTGTTCAGTGAAAATAATTCATGTATGCAAGATGTAAGAACTTCATAGGAAAAAATATTGGCAAGCAATAAATAATGTTAAAATCAAGAGTGGCATTTTGGCTTTCCAACCATACATGTACAATAAGATCAACCACTCAAAAGGGCGGCCATGGATTACCACACGATGGGCCCCATAACCATATAGCGGTCAGAATGCCACACTTTGTGCAGACTGACAAAAAGGTAGGTAATCGGCCTATCGGGTAAGATACTCCTCCTTCTTTACACCCAAACAAAACCGGTTGTCCACTCCGGCAACACACAATCCACATGACTAAAACTTGCTAGCTCGTATTGGCATGGCTAAGTAGTATTGATGTTTTTCTAAGTTGAGTTCATCATCTGGAGGTGGCCCCCTGCCAGAAGACTCCCTCTTGCTCTTCAAAACTACTACTACTAGCCTACCCTTATTGAGTATTCAACGATGATTGTCCCACTTGGCAGAAAACTGGTAAAACATATCTTTACTTGAAAATGGCAATCAAGGGTTTCTAAAGTCCTTGTCAAAATTAGTTTTTGAAACAATTTGGTGTTTGAGTAAAACTACTTGTTGATTTTCAAATAGTTGGTTTAACTGAAACAAGAAAGGAAACAGTCATTAATTGCCTTTACCAAATTAGTGTTCACATACTTCGTGTTTAGCTTGCCATGGTATCCTTTTACAATAGCAAGTTTTATGCAGGAATTTGCCTGATCCTTTGCTCAAGATAAATCAAAGATCTCCAAAAACTGACCTAACCCCGCCTGAGGTAAACATAAGCCAAAATTAAACTCGAGCCAAAATTTTCTTTCATAAATAATCCTAACTCCACTTACTACAATCATGATCCTAGTGTTCCAAACTTTAAGGCTAGATAATCAAAAATGATTTTATAAAATAAATCTAGCTTGATAATAAAATAACTAGGGTTTGTGAAATAGTTACTAATAAGTTGTAAGTTTAAATCTTGTTATAAATAAACTAGGGTTCATTTGATGAAGGATTCTAGGTCCTTGATGATATTATTTAAAATAATAATCCATTAATAATTAATAATAATTAAATCTTAATATGTTTTGATTAAAAGATAAAAAATAAATAAATTTTATTAGTATTTATGAATATATGACTTACAACATTAATATTTTACCTATCACGATTATTTATATTAAAGGTTTTATTTAATATTATTATATATAATATTTTTATATTTTACTTTTAATAAAAGATATCATTTATTTGGTTAAAATATCATTATTCCATATAACAATCCAAATCCACATTTTCCTAAGGTTTTCGAAATCTCTAGAAGAAAATATAGTATTAACTTTTATTAATGAAATAAAATTAGCTAACTTAAATAGATTAAGAACAACAAGGTCATGATCATAATTCATATTGCTAACCATAATCTTGAACATACACTCTACACCATTCAACAAACCATCCAAATCATGAATAAAAGCATAGATCCAAAACTACTAACACATGATCCAATCTCCACTAAATATAATCATATTCATGGCCTCAACAAAAACATAAGTACATAAAATCCTATTCACCAAATGTGACATAATATCTATCATGCTTAATCATTCATACTACTCACGACATGAAGGCATGCAACAAACCCTAAAACATCATAAAATTCAACCAAGACAACTCATCCTCATGCATCAATCCCAACTCCATCATATAAACACATTCATTCTCATACTTCGATCCCAACTCCATCATATATATGATTACTCAATCTCCAAACATAATCCATCCTTCTCCAACAACATCCAAAAGACATGAATCTCGAATTTAAAGAGAAGATTGAAGACGCTTACTTGAATGATGACTACCTTGAAGAAGTTTCAAAAGAATCCTCATGCTTGGAAAGCTTGATCCGTCCAAGGAGGAAGAAGAAAAAAAATGGCCATGGTTGGAGTAAGCATTCGATCGATTGATTGAGAGAGAGAGAGAGAGAGAGAGAGAGAGAGAGAGAGTTTATTAGTATATTCATTAAGGTCGAAGATGAAAGGAGATGGAGATAATCGACCATGTTTACCTTGAGAGTGTTCTTGAGCTTTCAAGAAAATTCTAGTTTTTGATCTGAAAGTGGAACTTTAATTTCGGCACATGATGTTATGAATTGTAGAAATGGATTCAAGAGAATGAGTAGGTGTGATATGGAGTTTTTGGAGAAGACTGCAGAGGTTTAGAGTGGTCCTAGGTGAGGAGAATAGTGGTGT
This sequence comes from Voacanga thouarsii, assembly GCA_026120185.1. Lineage (NCBI taxonomy): Eukaryota > Viridiplantae > Streptophyta > Magnoliopsida > Gentianales > Apocynaceae > Voacanga > Voacanga thouarsii. The sequence goes on from JANUWF010000898.1 coordinate 60,803, forward strand.
GTGTTCTTGGTGTTCTTGGAGGTTTGGAGAGAATGGAGAGTGTGGAGGAAAGGTGGCTGAAATTTTTCTTGGGAAGGGTGGACGAATGGATTGGAGAATTATGGTAATTAAATTTTCAGATTTGGGAGAAAAATAAAAGTTGGTTGTTTGAAATTCAGAAAGAATAATTTAGGGAGTGAGTTATGGTAGCAAGTATGGTAAGAATATCTTGGTTGAAGGAGGTCTTTTGTGAGCTTCAATGGCCGACTGGTTTAGCTGGAATGTTGCTGAGATGAATGATGTTTGAATGAGCTTTAGTGTTGCTGGATTATGAAGTGTAAGGGTGAGGAAATTTTCTGGATAGTTGAGGTTTAATCCATGGAAGTTTGATGAAATAATTTGCTGGAATTTTGGACTTCAATTGAAGGCTTGATTGCAGCAATTGATGGAGTGATTTAAGGGGTAGCCATGGAGCTCTTTTCATGCAAAATAATGGTGGGGATGATGAAGTTCAGTTCAAGGCTGACCAAGGTGTGTTTTATAGAAAGATGGAGTGAGTTTCGAACAAGGGTGAGGAGGGAAACAAAGCTGGAATTTCTGGTTGGTCTTTCGCATGACTTGCTGGAATTTCTGTGCAGATTTTTCTGTCATGTTTCAGCCAACTTGCAGAAGGTTTGAAGGGGTTTTGGATGGTCCTTTAAGCCTGGTTTCCTGCCTTCTTTATGGAGGAAAGATAGGGTTGAATTGTTGGTTGAAAAAGTGGAAGAAACAGCTTGATTCTTGGCTTACCAAGCTGCGAAAACTGCCCAGGAATTTTCCTGGTTTGTACAGCTTTTGTGCAGTCCAGTTTTGGCTAAAATTTTCAGTCTTCAAGTTGAGTGAATTGGTTATTTTTCTGGCATTATTTGAGAGGAAAATATGGCTGAAGATTTTGACAATTGGACTGATCAAGAAGCTGGAAAAATTTCCAGATTACTACATGAAGAAGATGAGTACCTAGAGGTTGGAGTTTGAAGGTTCAACCATTGAAAATTAATTTCCTTGGGAACCTTCCTTAACTCTTCCCCATTTTCGGATAAAATTCCATCCTCCAATAGGCATTTTCAAAGATTCACAATCATATAACCTTACTAGAATTTTCTAGAAATAAAAATGGCTTAGATAATTAAGCAACTTAATTGATTAAGAATTAATATAAGCTAGAGAACAAAAATGGTATGAATCCCTTAGAAATTTTTGTAGGGCACAAGAGTAGGATTAGGACATTCCTTTCATGTCTCCCCTAAGATAATACTCCTACTCCTCCCTAAGGCATGCAAGGGTCGAAATTAGCCTACCTATCAAAAATAAAATTTAATCATGCTAAAACTCAAATGATGGAATTTGAACTCATGACCTCAAGGATTTATTCTAAAGCTCTAATCACTAAATCACAATAACTCTTGTTCTTATTTTCTTTTCCAAATATTTTTCCTATTTAACTCTCAAGCTATCTCCATATTTCCACCTTAAGCAAAATTATAATTTTGCCCTTCCTACTCAATAAGCACAATTAAGCCTTCTAGTCTACAAATCACAAATCTAAAGCATATAAAATCATACAAAAATATATTCATGCATGCAAGAAAATATGATATACATCTCGCCCCCCTTACTCTAAGGTTGGTTTGAATTGGGGTTTCACACTTTGTGAGGTTGGTGTGGTGATTTTTCTTTGGGATTGTTCCCTTCAATCAAAACTAGCCTTTAGTCCTTTTCATTTGACAGAAGTCTCTGAACCATCCAAAGATGCTAGGGTTCTTCATAGAGCACTTGTTAGAATTTAGTTAGGTGCCTAAATCAACCCATCCCTCTTGTTCTTGATCCTTGTTGGATTAAGAGTGTCAAGGTCTGCCTCTCCAAAATAGTGCTTGTTACATTAGATTTTAGGAGGCCTGGATTTCCTAGGGTTCTTATCTTATTGATACAAGTGTTGTTATAGCTTCAATTTCTACCATTAAATTACTATTTTGAGTGACTTGTGTGTGCTTATTTTCATTGATCTCTTAAGTCACAAAAATTGCAAATATAAGATGCTTTCGTTCTTTCATCAAAATTAGGATTAGAGTTGAATATGATTTGATTCCAATCAAATCTACTTTCTTTGGCAAAAGGTATAAATTTCTTGTTGAATATTACCTGCCAAATTTCAAATATCAAAGATCTTTTCTTGCTATTTTTGTGGTCCATTATTTTAAATTTCTATCATGGGTTTGTTGTGAAAATGAACATGTATGTTTAGTTGTTGATTAGATTGCTATTTAGAGTTTTAAATTGTAGAAAATTTGAAGTTTATTAGGTATCTTTGCTGCAAGCATTTCTATGCACAACAAATCCCGTAACTTATATTTATGCTATTTTTTTGAGCTATATAACTCAAAAAAATTGCCCTTGGCCAGGTTCTTATTGTGAAATTGCCCTTTAATGTTATAATTATCATTGGGGACAAAAATATCTTATGAATTTTGAGTATTGCGCTTGTTATAAGGGTGAAAATTTTGGGTTATCTTGAGTAACGAAGTTGCACATAATGTGTTTGATGTGTTTATCCAATGACTTGTGATTGCTCTTATATAACTACCAATGTTTCTTGTCTTGATTCTCTATAGTTCTCTTGCTTATTAACTAGCTAATATTACTAGAAAATTTTTCATTAAGAACTAGAAAATAGTTTGGAAATAATTGGCTCATTCTTGAATCATGCTACGTTGTCCCTTAGTAATTTTGAAATTTTTTAGATAAATTGTCTTAAATAAAGTGTTGAATATACAAAAACTTACTTTCGTAGGTTGAGATAATATTCCATTGAAAATCCTTCAATTGAAGTAGTTGCCTACCAAGTGTTTGATAGGATATTTAAGTATCCTTACAATACCTTATATGAGTTCTTAGCCTACATCATTCATTTTTATTTGACTTCTTTGATATATTCTTCTTGTTGGTAGGTTGAATACTTAGACTTAAACTTTTTTAAGTCGATTGGGATTGTTTGTTAACTTTATCCTACTTTAAATCTTAAGGTGCTTCTGACTGGATATCATCATAAATCATTCTTAAAATCTTATGTTTCTAAGGTTTGTATTAAGTTACTTGTTCATGTGATTACATTTCATCGAATCTTGTGGTTTAATTTCTCGTCTCATTGCTAGATTTCTTACACATTTGAATCATCAAATTTGTTGCTACCTAATAATTAAACTATAGTTTCATTTGTTCATTTTGTCTAATGAACTGATTTTCATTATTTCACAAATCTTGAGTTCCTTGTGTTATCATTGCCTTAAAAGAGCTTGTTGATCAACAATTGTTCTTAGGGGGTTGTGGTGGTATTCAATACTTGAAGTTCCTATTTTCGGACAAATTGCCTACTAAGTGCTTATTGAAATATCTATATAATACTATATTGACATATAGGAGTTCTTAGCTTTCATCTATCATTTCTTTTACATTTCCTGGTGGGATATCTTGTTTTGGAGTTAGTTTGAGCATTGCCAATCTTTGAAACCACATCTTATTATCTTTTCCACTTGATTCCAATTGTGCCTTATCCTTGCTAGATTAATTCCTCTAGAACCCTTAGTTAATTGTCTTTGGAAGTTTAGCTTAACTTATCTAGTTGGACTAATTTCTAAGCAATTAGGGTGGTGCTTTGAGAAGAAAGCTTCGAGGAATTGAATGTTGAAAAAGGCAAGATGGTGATCTCCTTGTGATAAAGGCTAAAATGAGTGCAAACACGAGTGAAGAGTAACCACTAAAATTGAGCACAGACACGTGAAGAAGTAAAGTGAAAAACTTCTCTTGTGTTGTAGGTGTTTCCCTTGAAGACAATTTACAATGTCTAGTGATAGTGAAAGTGAATGGAATGACTATGATAAGGAATCTTGTTTAAGTAGAGTAATTATGAAGGATATGATAAATATAAGTAAGCATACGAGAAAGATAATTATAAGATGTGAGAAGATGAAATGAATATGATGAAGGGCCAAGCACAAGTGAATAGGAATATGATGGATATAAAGTTGAATCTTATAGGAATAGCTATGAAAAAGGGCCAAGCACAGATGGGAGGAAGTATGGAGGATATAGAGAAGAAAAATATGAGAGTATAACTTATTGGAATAATGGAGTTGTATGGGAGGAACACAAAAATTCTCAAAGAATAGAGTGCAATAGAAATTGAAGGAGTATATTTGTCCAAGAAAATCTAAGCATAGAGAGAAGAGTACATTGCAAAATTTTCCAAATAGAGAATTAAGAAGAAAAAAATATTATATTTGTTCTACTTGTTGGGGATATTGCTATAGTACATGTAATTAGCTAAGAGTGACTAATTAAGGAAGAAAGGATGAGTTGCAAGGGAGTGATATGAATTCTTGTGAATATTGTTGTAGCTATAAACACGCTACACTTGATTATCTTTTGAGTTCCTTTAGAAAATCCAACAATAAATGCAACTAGCAATTATGTTGATACTGAAACAATATGATGAGAGGCTAGAGAAAGCCTAGGAAAATGTCGTGGGTAATGAGAAGTAAACAAAAGCAAAGGAAGACAAGAATGAAAAATATGAGAAAGAGTAGCAAAATGATTCTATTGAACTAGAAGGAGAGAAGAAGTTCCATGGTAGCATGTTTGTTGAAGAACAAAGGAGTATAATGAGTGGAGTGAAAAAGATTGCCTTAAACAATCATAACATGGCAGAGAGCTCACATCAACAAAAAGAGAAAAAAATGTTACCAAAAAAAAAAAAAAGAAAAGATGTAAAAGTTGAGAAAGTTAAATAAAATGAGAAATTAGAATTAGGAAAAGATGATGAGGTGCTTAGTGATGATGGAAAAGATGATGCGGATCAATTAAATTTAATAAATAGGGTAACTGAGGAGTTCTGCAACATACTATTCTTTCAAGATGACGAGTTACTTCCATTAAGAGTGTAGAAGGAGAATGAACAAGAAATAAAGAATAGAGGAGTTAAATTTGTTGATAAGTAAGTGAGTCCAAAGCAAAAGAAGAGTTATGTAGAAATGGTGAAAGAATAAATGAAAAGAACTGAGATTAGTGAGAATGAGCCATCTAGTTCAATAATGCAAGAAATACCAAATCTAGTGGAGAAATTAGAGTGGATAAAAAATTATGGAGCTGCACTTGAGAAACCATTGTTATTAATTGGTGTTATGAGGGAGGTGGTAGATATGTGAGGTTGAAGAAGAAGAGGATTTACAAAGAGAGAATATTTTCTATTAAATGTGTCAAATCAATCAAAGACCCGTAGGTTTTTTATTGATGGAAAGAGTTATAAAAATTTGATTAGTGTTTCATTGGTGGAGGAATTGGGAATGGAAACCTTGAAATACCCTACACCTTATAAGGTACAATGGTTGAATAATATGGTGAAGTGAGGGTGAACAAGGTGATATCTTTCCCATTCATGTTAGACATTTATTGTTGATAAGACCTTGGCTATATGATAAGGGATAGTTCACCAGAGAAAGAAAAAACACTTTACATAAGGATGGAAGAAAATTTACACTTTGTCTTATATATCCTAGTGAGGTTGTAAAAGATCAAAATATTTTGAAAGAGGAAGATAAAAGGAAAAGAGCACAAAAAGAGAAGCAAAAATATGAGAGGACAAAACAAGAAAGTAAGAGAAAAGAAAATAAGAGAAAAGTAAGAGAGGATAGAGCTCGAAAGACAAACATAATGAAAAGAGAAGAGAGAACAAAATGGGGAGTTTGGAGACAAAATAAGGGTGCTTATATGGGTTTTGAGATGTGAAAACAATAAGAATGAGAAAAAAGAATGGGAATGGAGGTAAAATGTGAGTAAAAGCTTGGGTTGTGAAGAGAGAAAATAAGAAAGCTAGTGAGGGTCAAAAGCCAAAAGTTTTACCTCCATACAAAAGTTCTTGTTTGAATTGTAATGCAGGTATCGATTCAAAGATGAATCCTCATCAAGAAGGGGAAATAATAAGATTCATCATAGGCATGAAAGGCTATCCAAAAAAGAAGGAAGGAAGGCAAAGATACAATTCATAGTTACCTAGACAAGAATTAACATTTTAGAGGTTTCAAGAGAATTTCAAAGCCAACAAAATCTACAAGCTAAGGACTAAGAAGGTTGTCATGAAATAGATTGTAAAAGGAAATCTTCAAGGAGCTAAAACTCAACACAATTGTATTTGGAATATCAAGAAGCCTTAGACACCAAATGAGGAACCAAAAGAGCTTAATAGGAAGTTGAATCAAGTGGAAGATCAAGGAATAGCTAAGGAGAACCAAGGAAATAAGCTTAATCATGTGTTGGAGCGCAAAACATGGGATGCATATCTTGATCCATGGGTGTGCAAGAAGCCTTACAATTTACAAAACTTAGAAAACTCTTAGGAGTTTAGGTACACAGCTAGATGTACAACCATGCATGAAGCCGTGCATTTTACAAGTAGTTGTACACGACTTGATGCCTAGCTGTGCCACTACCCATACACATGCATTAGAAGCTTAGCCTGACTCGGGCATGACCGTGCATTCCATATGCATGGCTGTACAACTTCCTTGAAGCTTTTTTTTTTTTTTTATCTTTGTTTTGATTTTATTTCAGTTGTTAATCACTTGACCACAATTTGTAATAATTTTAATGGCTAATTTAACTTTTTTTAAGCCTCTTTTTTATTAGGATTGCATCTCTAATAGTTTAGGGCTTCACATCTCTATATATATGCCATTATACCTCTTGTAAGTAAGAACTTTAAAATTTTAAACTTTTTTAATACAAGAACTCTTTGTGAGTTTGGTGAGGTAATTCTCTTTGAGATAGCTCCATTCAATCAGGACTAATCTTAGGGCTTATTCATTCTTTTTTATTCAAGTCTTTAAATTAGCCAAGGATAATCTAATTCTTCATCTCTACCTCGGGTGCTAGGTTTCTTTATAGTATTCCTGTTAGGATTTAGTTGGGTGCCTAAATTATCCCATCCCTCTTGTTCTTGATCCTTGTTGGATTAAAGCTGTTAGGGTATTAATTTAATATGCTTGTTACATTAGATTTTGGGTTTTAGGATGCCTAGATTTCCAAGGGTTCTTGTTTTTTAGACACAAGTATTGTTAGATCTTTAATTTCTACCATTAAATCATTGTTTTGAGTGACTTGCGTGTTCTTGTTTTTTGTTAATCTCTTGAGTCACAAAAATTGCAACAAGTAGGTGCTTTCGTGCTTGCATTATCTTCCACCTAAGGGAGTTGTTCGATGAACAAGTTAGAATAGAGAAATATGAGATCTCCAAACAATTATTCCGTTCTAAGATAATAGAGTGCTCTTTAGTGGCAACTCATGTGCTGAAGACGTTGGGCTTAATATAGAAGTTTCAATCACTTGGATTTGTGATGGATCTTGAGTTCAATATTGACTTAAGTCTTCAATGTCTGCAAAAATATTTTTCAGAATTTTTGATGAACTATGAATAAGATTGAATCCACTTTGCTTGAGTTGATTAACCTTCTCAAGACTATAGAAAGATCTATCAAGAAAGAAAAAAATGTAGCCATATTGGTTGATTCTTCAGTTGCTTCTAATAAGAAGAAGAATGCTAAGAAGAAGAAAAATTCGACCAAGCCCAATAGTAGAACAAAGAAGAAAGACACTACTCCCAAGGGTCATGTCACTATTATGGTAAAATAGGCCATTAGTGGCATAACTGCAAGAACTACTTTGAGTCTATTAAAGGAAAAAATGAGAAGGAGAAGTATGTTGATGCTTCTACTCTTAGTATGTTTATGATTGAGATTAATACTCATTTTAAAAATAAGATATAAGTATTGAATATTATATGTGGATCTCATATATACACTAATGTGCAAGGACTAAAAAGCAGCTTGAGCCTTAGAAAGGGGACATGGAGCTGTGAGTGGCGAATGGACAAAGGTTGCTATAGTTGTTTTGTAGACTTATCATTTACTTTTGCTTTCTAGATTGATACTTGAACTTCCAAACTATTCTTAAACTCGTGTTTTACTTAAAAACATTATCCTAGTTGCTTGTTTAGACGTGGCTGGTCTTCATTTAATTTTAAGGATAAAAGTTATTTTTTTTCATTAAATGATATCAACTATGATACTGCAACTTTTGTGAATGGTTTGTATATTCTAGACCTAGATAATATAATTCTCAAGATAAACAACAACAGACAAAAAATGATAACATGATCCTATCTTATTTATGGCATTGTTGTCTAAGCCATACAAATGAGAATCACATCACTAAATTGCTCAACTATGGTGACTTAGGATTGTTTGTTTATCAATTATATGATACATGTGAATCGTGCTTACTTAGTAAGATGGCTAAATCATTTTTTGCCAAAAAAAGTGAAAGGGCTAAATAGTTGCTAGAACTTATATATATATATATATATATATATATATATATATATTGGTGTCTGTGGCCCAATATCAATACAAGCAAGAGGTGGTTATTAATAATTTATAACCTTTACCGATGACTATTCACGATATAGGTAATTGTATTAATAAAATACAAATCTAAAGCCTTTGAGAAGTTCAAGGAATTCAAGAATTAAGAGGAGAAACAACTTGGTAAAAGTATTAAACTCTAATATCTAATCGAGAAAAAGGAATACTTAAGCTAATAGTTTCAAAATTATCCTAATGATAATGGAATATTATCATAGTAGACTTCTCCATACACATCCCAACATAATGGTGTATTGAAAAGAAAGAATTGGACCTTATTAGATATAGTTCGAACCATGATGGCATTTGCAAATTAATCTAAGCCTTTTTTGGGATATGCACTGAAAATTGTTGTTTATATTCTAAATATAGTTCCATCAAAGACGGTTGACATCACCCCATATGAGTTATTTTATGGTAAGAGACAAAAATTTACTCACTTGAGAATTTAGAGATATTCTATTTATGTAAGGAGGACAATATTAGACAAACTAGAGATTAAGTCTAATAAAGTTTGTTTATTATATATCCGAAAGTCATATGGATATTATTTCTATCTTTCTTCAGATAACAAAATGTTTGTTTCAATGTATGTAATATTTTTAAAGAATGAGATCATTCCTAAAGGAGATAGTGGGATTGAAATTGAACTACATAAAGTTCAAGAAGAATAAACAAGCATTAATCAACTGACTAATCCAGAATCTATTGCTAGAATAGATGAACCTCCATATATATAGAATAACCTCAAAGATCAAGCAAGATATGTGTGTCACTAGAGATATACAGATTTCTCATTAGTGACCATAATGACATATTATTCATAGAAGAAGATAAGCCTACTACTTGTGAGAAAGTTCTAAAAAGTTCGGAATCTAACAAATGGCTAGAAGAGATAAAGTCAAAAATGGATTACATGTATAACAATCAAGTTTAAACTTTGATTGACCAATCCCAAAGAAACCCATAAGGTTAAAGTGCGTGTTCAAGAAGAAAATTGACATAGATGGTAAAGTCATTAACTATAAAGCACGACTGGTTGCTAAAGTTATCATCAATAACAAGGTATAGATTAAAATGAAACCTTTTGACCAATAATATTGTTGAAATTTGACAGAATACTCCTAGTACTTGCCACTCATATGATAATGAGATTTTGGTAAAGAGATATGAAAAATAGCCTTCCTTAATGAAAATATGATTGACAAAGTGTACATGACACAACTTGAGGGTTTCACATCTAAAGATGATGCTAAAGTGTGCAAGCTACAGAGGTCTATTTAAAGACTAAAGCGAGCTTCTAGAAGTTAGAATATCTATTTTAATAAAATAATTAAAGAATTTGGTTTCATTCAAAGACATGTTGCTAATAGGAAATGATGCCTCAACTCTTCAATCAATTAAAATATGGTTATCAAAGCATTTATCCATGAAAAACATTGAAGGTGCAACCTATATTCTAGGAATAAAGATTTATGAGACTGATGGAAACAATTGCTTGGTTTTTGATAGTCTACATATATAAACAAAGTGCAAAAAAGGTTTAATATAGATTGATCCAAAAAAAGATTCGTTCCTATCTCATGGGGTCAATAATCTAAAATCAATGTGTCCTCAGATGAAAGATGAAAGCGATCACATGAGTAGAATACCATATGTTTTGGTAATTAGATCTATCGTGTATGCAACAATATGTACTAGACCCGATGTGTCACGTAATCTTAGTATAACGAGCATATACTAATTGGACACAAGAGAAGATAGTTGGGTGGCTATAAAGAACATTTTTAAGTACCTAAGAATGACAAATGATATGTTCTTAGTATATATAGAAGCCAATTTACAAGTAAAATAGTATATTAATGCTAATTCCTATCCGATAAAGACGATTGTAAATGATAACCAAGCTAGTGTTCATTTTAGGTGGAGGGGTAGACAGTTGAAAAAGTTCCAAAGAAGACACTTCTATTAATTTAACCATAGAAGCTGAGTACATTGCAGCTTCTGAAGGAGATAAAGAAGAAGTCTCATTCATGAAATTCATAACTAAATGATAAGGGCTCATCATACACATATTTTCTAGTGTTTTATTCTTTAATTAAGATAAATTCTTGTTTAAATCAATACTAACCGCACCCTTTTTATCTTCCTTTTGTATAAAATAAAGAAAATATCAATTAAAGATGATAAAAATAAAAAGAAGTAAAATGGAGCATAAATGGAAGAACAAAGAAGAAGACCAAATAAAGCAGGTAACCTAGGAAGTCTTGCTTCCCTAGGTCGCCTAGTGCCTTGTATTAATACAAAGATGGTGGCCCAAGAAGGTTCTACCTCTCTCGGCTGCCTAGAAGTAAACAAAGGCATTTTTTGTACAAACAAAAAGTAGTCCAAGAAAGTATAACATCCCTAGGTCGCCTAGAGCACCAAAAACCTGCGCCAGTATAGCAACCTCGCACTTCAGGAAAGTTGACTTCCCTAGCCATCAGGTTTTTGGAAAGCCTAGAGGTCCAAGGATGTTTAATTTCCCTAGGACACCTACATGTGATAGAAATGTGAAATTTGTGTATTTTTGAAGATCCACGGGTATTTAGCGACACAAACCCCTTATAACTTCAAAACACTTATTCTTGGATTTGGGTTTCTATCTAAGAACCCTAGGATGCTTAGTTTTCACAAAAAAATGAAGAGAATGAGCAAGGGATTTGAAGAAAAAGAAGAAGAGAGGGTCTTAAGAAGATCTGAAGAAGAAAGAATAAATGATTTGTCTATGAGTATTTATAACCTTTTTTTTTTTTTGTTATCTTACCTGTAATTTTTGTCTTGAGAATTGATTTTCAATTGTAAGAAAAGATTGTACCCTATTTTTATACCTTAGGACGATGTATTTTTCTTAGATCTATAATCTTTAGTCTATGGTAATTGGTTATTTGTGGTTATTATGTTATTTTGATTGTAGGGGTTTTAATTGATTTTCTTCAATTATTTATTCTTTCTTAATCATTTTGAGAGATAGGATTAAGGATTGAACACCTATTTAGCTAATTTAATGTTTGCCATATTCAATTTACCCGAGAGGGATGTTATGGATTAGGTATAATAACTAATGGGTTCATTACATTGCCTAGAGATAGAAATTTTGTGACTTCTGGATGGTTTAGGATTGTGAGTGGTGTTTAATGCCTCTTTGGGTTTAGTTGATTAGGTAGAGATACTTATTAATCAAATTTAGGGATTAGGGATTTCATAACTCGAGAGAGAGTAAGATTAATGTTTGACTCACTCCAGTGCTTGGAGTTAGAATTTATAGGTTCAAGGGGTAATTATCTTTGAGTCATTCAATGGGGGAATTCTCTTTGTTGCATGGCCTTTCTCTCTTTCTAATTCCTTGATGAACTTATGACTCTTCCTTGAGTGCAAACATGATAGGTTTCCTAGGGTAGTGCAATTATTTGTACCTCGCATACTTAATTGGCTTGACAATGAGATTAGAGTAAAGTAGTGATAATTGCTAAATTCTTGTGGATTTGATACTTGCTATTCCCTACACTAACTGATCAGTATACATGCCCATATGTGTGATTTTATTGTTGAGTATTTAAATTTAAAACTTGATTTTTATGGATTGTTTATACTATTTCCAATGCACATAAAACACGGTTCAAGTTTTTGTCACCGTTGTGGGATTGACAATATCATGAAAATCCTATGTCTTGTCGATTTAGCCAAGCACATATTTATGAATATCACTAACCATTTGATGTGAATACTTATTTTTATATATTTGTGCATATACTGACCATCATTTGTTTTTGTTGTACTTTTATTTTTAATATTGTTGCGTGTTATTTTGGGCAATTGTATACATATTAGATTCTATTTATTTTAACATTTGCTATTGTAATTAACCTTGTTGTGGTATACTATTATGGTTGTTAGTAGGGAATTTTGTATTTGCTGTTGTGTTAGTATCTTTTGGATGAAAATATTGTTATAGTTGGCTATTATTGTTGTTGTTGAGGAAACCTTGTAATATGCAAGTTATTGTAGGTATTTGTAGTATAATAGGATTTGGTTTCTTATTTTTGTAATAGTGTATATATTTTGATGATTTGGTTATGTTGAATGTTTTATCAGGATATTATTATTGTTGTGGAACCTCTTTTAGCTTTATATTGTTGGTATTTTTTGTTGTTGTTGTACTGTATATTGTGGAGGTTGAAAAGTTGATTGTAGTAGTGGGAATAATTTGAGAAGAATGGTGGAAGTATATAGTTGATGTTATAATTTGGTGGACAGTTGATTTTTGTTCAGAGATTTGGTAAACTTTTTGACACCATTTGTATTATGACTATGAAATGTGGGAGCTATTTGTTGGTTGAATTTCATTGAATTTATAGTGTGTATATTGATTTAGTCTAACCTTAGTGAAAATGTTGATTTGTTCACTTGTTTTGTGGCTTTGTTGTATTGGTATTAGTATAATTCTTGGTACTAATATATTTATTTTGGTATTACTTTTATTAGTTTATTTTTTGGCACGTTAATAATATTTGTGTGTGTGTGTGTATATATATATATATTAGTCTATGATGGATTATTTGTTATTAGCATTGGTACTAGTGCATGTGTGTAAAGACTCCTTGTATTCTTTTAATTTATATTTGCTTTTAAAGTATTTTCTTTGCCTATTATTTTTGTTTTTTTTGATGTTACTATTTCTTTAGCAATGGTAAGCTATTGTATTTCTCTTTATTTTTACAGGATTGTTGATTTTCTTTCTTTTGTACAACCATCAATTTCCTCTCCCTCCTATAGGACATTGAGCTTGAAGATGCTTGGGGGAATAATGCTTTTCCTTCCCATCTATTTTCTTTCTTTTTGTCCTATTGAAAATGATTATATTGTTTAATTTGTGGCTAATGAGGACATTGTCCAATTTAAATGTAGGGTAGAGGTTGAATAATATTTTGTTTAAAATTTTGTATTATTTATTTTGGAATTTTCCTATTTTTGGCCAAAATTTCTTATTATTGCATTTTAGCTAAAATATTTTAAATTTTTATCGCATTGTTGTGTTAGTTTTCAAGACTTATTGGTATATTTGTTGATATGTGTTAGTTCGAGTGGAGTTATTATTTATCGTTTTGCTTCAGAATTCTACTTAAGACTTGTTTAGAAATTTTATTTTTATGTACAATTAGATATTGGGCATGACAATGACTAAGTTTGGATAAGTGAGTTAATCTTATTTATGCCTTTGAAAATGTTGTGAAACTTTATTCTTTGAACATGGATGAAAACTTAGTGATGAAATATATATAGTGTGGGTCATTGGCTAATCTCCATTTTCGTGTCAATCCATTCATTCATTCATTCATTCATTCAATTGTTTTGTATGTTGTGTTATAGAAGTTTTCAATGATTTATTATAATTTTTTAATAAAAAGGCAATTAGGAGAAAGAGGTTGGTTGCTCGAATGCACCTACCGAAGTGAGGAGAAAAAGGGCTTTATGATTGCAAAATGCATGTCCTATGACGAAAAGCAACATGTGATGAAAAAGAAAAGAAAATGCAATAAAAAAAGAAAGAAAAATTTAAAAAAAAAATTGCAAGGGATGCAAAAGGGGCATTTAAGTTAAAATCCCTATAAAGGCATTCCCTTGTAAAAAGAGAAAAAAGTAATGAAAAATAAGTGGCTCCTACTTTACCAATTCAAATTGAATTGTATTGTTGTATTGTTATACCAAAGTGTAAAGTCTTTTTGTATTATAATGTAACATTTGTAATACTTGTACTTGGGGAAAGCCACAATATTCGAGTGAATTGTTAGATCCTATCTTATATGAATAACTTTGTTTGAATTCTTAACTAGAGAAGTTGAAGGAATCACATATATTTGGCATAAACTTATTTAATTTCACATTCAGGTTCTCAGTTGTGTCAAGCATAATATAAGGGTATACATGAGATCAACTTGGACAAATTGGTGTTGAGATGATTCTAAAGTAGAGGAAGAAATAATCTCTTAACCATTTTAACCTTATTGTGTAACACCCTGCTACCTAGGCCCAACAGGGCTGGGGATGTCACCCCGTCCAAAGGACAAGGGGTTTTTATAACTAGGTCACACCAATGAAAATAAAAATAATACTTTAAAAATTAAACTTATTACAATCTAAAAATTCAAAAACAAATCCAAAATAAATTGTTCACTAGCATCTCTCAAAGCAACACATAAAATAAATAATACAAAGTCTTCAAAGCAGGTAACAATCTAGCTATTCATCTCCACAGCAGGATTGACCTGAAAACATGGTATAAAAGGTGATGAGATAAAAATCTCAGTAAACCCATGTGTGCTTTGAGTGTTTCAGGTAAAACAGTTCATGTATGCAAGTTGTAAAAATTGTATAACAAAAAATACTGGTAAGCAATAAATAAAGATTAAAAATAAAGAGTGGTGTTTTACTTTTCAAACCATACATGTGCACAATAAATACAACCACTCAAATGGGTAGACATGGGTTACCACACGTTGGGCCCCTATAACCATATAACGGTTATAATGCCACACTTTGTGCAGACTGACAAAAAAAGTAGGTGATTGGCCTACCGGGTAAGATACTCCTCCGTCTCTACACCCAAACATACCGGTTGTCCACTCCGGAAATACACAATCCACTTGACTAAAACTTGCTAGCTCAGACCGGCATGACTAAGTAGTACTGTCATTTCTCTAAGTTGAATTCATCTTCTAGAGGTGGCCTCCTGCCAGATGACTCACACTTGCTCTTCAAAACTAGTACTACTAGCCTACCCTTATTGAGTACTCAACGTTGATTCTCCAACTTGGGAGAAAATGGATAAAACATTGCTTTACTTGGAAATAGAAATTAAGGTTTTCTAAAATTCGTGTCAAAGTGGGTTTCTAAAAAGAGTTTAGTGTTTGTGCAAAGCTGCTTGTTTGGTTTTCAAATGATTTGTTTGACTGAACAAGAAAGAAAACAGTCCTTAGTTGCCTTTACAAAATGAGTGTCCATACACTTCGTGTTTGGCTTGCCATAGTAACCTTTTGTTATCAAATAAGTTTATACGGGAGCTTACCTGATCCTTTGCTTGCAAATTCACAAATCTTCTAAAGCTGACCTAACCTCGCCTGGGGTAAACACAAGTCATATAGTTATACTCAAGCTATATTCTCCTCCATAATTAATCCTAGTTCAACTTATTACAATTATGACCCTAATGTCCTAAGCTTTAAGACTAGATGATAAAGGTTTTTATAAAATAATTCTAGCTCAATAAGTGAAAATAACTAGGGGTTGTAAAATAATTACTAATAAGTTATAGGTTCAAATACGAATCTTGAGTATTGTTATTAATAAATAAACTACGGTTTAATTGATGAAGAATCCTAAGTCCTACATGATATTATTAAGATAAATAATAAACTATTACTAATCTCTTATTTAATACTTAAAAGATAGAAAATAATAAATAAAAATAATAATAAATAAATTTTATTAAATTTTGATCAATGGATAGTAAATAAATTTCAATAATATTTATGAATATATGGCCTACGAGATTAATATTTCACCTACTATTACTATTTATATAAAAGGCTTTATTTATTTATTATTATTATTATTATTATATAAATATTTTTATATATTATCTTTAGTAAAAGATATCATTTATTTAGCTAAAATATTACTATTCCATCCTTCGTAGGGTTTTCGAAATCTTTGGAGGAAATCATAATATTAATTTTAATTAATGCAATAAAATTAGCTAATTAAAATAGCTTAGGATCAACAAGGTCATGATCATAGTTTTCCTATTGCTAACAAGAATCATGAACATAAAATCCAACATCAATCCACAAACTATTCTATTCATGAATAAAGGTTTAAATCCATACCTACATTCATATGGCCAAATCTCTACTAAGCATAAACATATTCATGGCTTCAATGAAAATAAGAACATAATACACTATTCACCAAAGGTGACATAATATCTAGCATGCTTAAACATTCATACTCACTCAAGACATGAACAACATGCATCGATCCACAAGAAATTTCATAAAACTTAACCATGGAAAAACATCCTCATGCTCCAATCTCAACTCCTTCATACATAAGCACATACTCAAGCTCTAATCACATTTTATCCCTTTCTAACAACATCTAAGAGATATGACTTTAGAATTAAAGAGAAGGTTAAAGAGAAATACTTGGTTGATGACTATCTCGATGAAAATTCAAGGAGATCCACATGCTTAGGAGGCTTGAATCGTCCAAGAAAGAAGAAGAAAAACAAACATGGTTGTAGCAACCATTTTGGCCAAGAGAGAGAGAGAGTGTGTGTTAGTATATCATGTTAAAGATTGAAGGAAAGAAGAGGAACAAAATCGCTCTTGGTTACCTTGATGGTGTTCTTGAGACTTAAAGAAAACTTCTGATTTTTGATCCGATTGCATATTTTTGTTTTCGATATTTGATATTATAAAATCCAAAAATGGACTCTAGGGAGTGAGTAGGCGTGATCTGGAGTTTTTGGAAGGGATTGGAGGTGTTTAGAGTAGTCTTAGGCTTGAAGAAAGGTAGTGTGTGTTCAAGGTGTTCTTGGAGAAATGAAAAGAATTGGGGAAAAAGCTGGACGAAATGCTAAAGATGTTGGCCGAATGATTGAGGGATTTCTATGATTTGATTTTCAGATTAGGGAGAAGAGGGAAATCTGGTTTGTTTGAAATTCAAATGGAGTAATTTATGGAGTGTTTTAAGGTAGAAGCTATGGTAATATTATTTGATTAATGGAGGTTCTTGGGAGCTATAATGGCTGATTGGTTTTGCTGAAATGAATGAGGGTTGAAGGAGCTATAAGGTTGGCCGAAATTCTAAGTGCAATGGTGGGAGAATTTCTGGTTGTTTGAAGCTTAATCCAAGGGAGTTTTCATGGAGTAATTGCTGGAATTTTGAACTTCAAATGAGAGCTTGATTGGAGTAATTGAAGGAGGAACTTGAGGAGTGGCTATGGAGTCCAATCGTGTAGGTCAGTGGAGGGGGTAATGAAGTTCAGTTCATAGCTAACTAAGGTTAACTTCACAAAGGTTTGAAGTGATTTTTAGACAAGGCTTGAAGAGAGAGCAAGGCTAGAATTTTTCTGGTTGGATATTCGAATGGTTTGCTGGAAATTGTTGTGTAGTTTTTTTTTTTTTTTGCAATGTTCCAACCGATTTGGAGAGAGTTTGGGGAGGTATTGGAGGGTCCTTTAAGCCTTGTTTCCAGACTTATTTATGGAGGAAAGACAAAGGTAATCTACTGATTTGAAGGGTAGAAGAAACAACTTTGTTTTTTGCTTGCTAATCATCGAAATTGTCCATAAATTTTTCCTAGTTTTCACAGCTTTGTGTAGCCTAGTTTTTGGCAAAGAAATTCCAGCCTTCAAACTGAATAAGTTGTTCATTTCTCTGGCAGCATTTTGAGTAAGAAAAATGGCTAAAGTTTTTGAAGGCTAGACTGCCCAAGAACCTGGAAAATTTTCATATTGCTTCCATGAAGAAGATGAATACTATGGAGTGGAGTTTGAAGGTTCAACTATGGTGATTAATTCTCTTGGGAACCTTCATTAACTCCTTCCATATTTTTAGTCAAAACTCTATCGTCTAAGAGCCATTCTCGAAATTCCAAGGTTAATAAACCTTGCTAAATTTTCTGGAATTAAAATATGGATTTGGATAAATTGAACAAATTTAATTGGTAAAGAATTTAAGGTAAGCTAGGGAATAAAATGACATGAATACCTTAATAATTCTCTTAGGGCATAAGAATAGGATTATGACATTTCCTTCATGTCTCCCCTAAGATAACACTCCTACTTCTACTTATGGCATGCAAGGGATGAAAAATTCTGCCTTAAATAAAATAAAAATAATCATGATAAAACTTAAATGGTGAGATTTGAACTTAAGACCTTAGAGATTAATTCTAAAGCTCTAACCACTAAACTACAACAAATCTTGTTCTTATTTTTTCTCCCAAATATTCTTCCTATTTAATCCTCAAGCTATCTTCCTGTTTTGACCTCAAGCAAAATTACCATTTTACTCTTCCTACTCAATAAGCACAACTAAGCCTTCTAAACTATAAATCATATTTCTAAAGCACATAAAATCATTCAAAAGTATATATATTCATGCAAGAAAATATGATATGCATCCGACCCCCTTACTCTAGGGTTAGTTTTAGGAGAGGTTTCACATATTGCATATATCCTAAGTTGTTCTTGATGATTCACCTAGAGTGCTATGTAGAATATTTTTCATCTTTCTTGTAATTTAATTATTGTTTATCCTTGTGAATAAATGTATTTTACTTTATTTTCACACTAGCTAAGTCATGAATAAAATGAAGAATGCTAGATTTGTATATTAGTCAATTCTTTGTTTGGGCAAAAATGTGGTTTGCTTGAGGAGAAGCAAAGATTGAAGTGTGGGGTGTAAGTGATCGAAGGCTGATCATATATATATATATATATATATATATTTAAGTATTTTTGTGATTCAATTGTGATAAATTCTTATTTAAATCACTACTCACCATAGCCATTTCATCTTCTTTTTGTAGGAAATAAAGAAAATACCATTTGGAGATGAAAAACATGACAAGGAAGGAAAATGGAGCAAAAATAGAAGAACAATGAAGAAAACCAAATAAAGCAGGTAGCCTAGGGAAGTCTCACTTCCCTAGCCTGCCTAGTACTTTGTATTAATACAAAGATAGCAGCCCAGGAAGGGAGCAAACAAAGATATTTTTTGTACAAAGCAAAGGCGGCCCAAGGATGTAAAATCCTTGAGAGAAACAAAACTGTCCGTGGATCTTCCATAACAAGTTCTTTTTTTCTCAATAAACTTTGTTGTTGAACTCTCTATGTATCTCTATGTGTCAGCTACCTAGAACCTTTATGGATAATATTTTGTGTGAGGAAGAACTGAATATTCATGGTAGTTCGAAGGGTTGCTTTTGGTTGAGGAGATGATGACCAAAGTAGAATAAAAATGGAAGTTATTTGATTTGAAAAATGGATTATATTAGCTTTTCATTTGAAGAAGTGAATTTGTGTTGAATAATTGTGACTCTTGTAAACTATTGGAATATGGAAATAACAGAATTAAAAATGGGTTGATGGAAAATTGAATGAATTAATGTTCCTAAGGTGTTAAAGGCTAAAGGAAAGCATGGATAGTAGAATTGAAGCAAAACTAGTGGAATAGTTTATGCCATGTATTATGTCACGGGAATAGGGACTACTAAAAATTTCTCTATCAAATTAAATCTAAGAGTCTTATGGTTGTTTTGATATATCATGGAGCCAAATCGGAGTTGTGAATTGAAAGTTATGTGCAAAACAAAATCATGGATCAAGTCGTGAAATTCCAAAAAATTAGTTCAAAAATGGATGAACTTATGGATGATTTAATTGTGTGATTTTGGATTAAATGAATGAGAAATATGGAGTGAATCCCTTGTACATGAAGGGAGGAAGAATATGGGAAAAGGAAAATAAAATAATTAAATAAACGACAAAAAAATGACGAGAACGAAAGTTGAACGTTTATCTTAACTGTCGGCTAACCATCGGGGCTAGCCGTTAGCTAAACATCGGTTAGATGTCGGCTACCCATCTGGCACCTCAGCTGGACATCGAATACTTTTCGACCAAACACGATTTGACCTAAAAACGATATTTGGTGAAGGTTTATCAATAAACGACCAACAGTTTGTTGGAAATGGTAGAAACGGGGGTTGAACGGCCGTGAACAGAAAAAGTTAATTTGGACACAAGGTGAGTCCTTTTGATTTCTAAAACCTTTTGATTGCTTGTGTGCTTTATTCTTCCATGAAATGCTATGTTTTATATCATTTTATAAATCTTTGAATATGTTTAAGGTTTATCTGAGCAAGATTTGTTTTTATGCCATTTTAGGCTTGAATGAATTTCATATTTGGCTTGAAAACCTTAATGGATGATTAAAGTATGAATTTTTTGAATTTAGTCCATTTTGGATTAAATATTTGGGATTTTTGGAAAATGGTAAATTTTGGAATCAGGTATTCATAAATTAACTGGAATACCCTTATTGGAAAATTTTATAGAACCGTGTTTGGAAACTTGAATTTCATCCTCTTTTAGGATTTCAATTATAGATTTCTTGAAATGAGTTCCTTTTGGAATCGGGTATTTAGAAAATGATCTAAATGTCCTTATTGTAATATTTTATGCAAATATTTGGAATAGAGTATTCAGTAAATGACCAAAATATTCTTATTGAAACTCTTATGAATACTTTTCAAATTGGGAAAGGGTAAAATGACCAAAATACCCTAGGAAAGTCTTTTGTTATCGGGTAAGGGTAAAAAGACCCGAATGCCCTTGGAAATGACTTTTGTGATCAAGTACGGGCAAAATGACTCGAATAATACTGGAAACTTGTTTTGATTGTGTGAAAAGAACTCTTTACCCTGTTTTGACATGATTTTGGAAAATGATCTCTTGTGATGAGATTGAGTTTTGAAAAACAAAATTTTGATCTTGAAAATAGTTTTATTGGCCTGAAGTTCCTATGGAATAAATTGATTAGCCCTCTGAAGCCTATGGGAATTGTGATGTGACTTGCGAGTTAGTGGGATCAAATTGTGGAAAATGTTATTTTGCCTCAAAAATGGTGGTTTTGAAAATCCTACGGGATCAAATACTTCTCTGGCCTGATCAGTTTGAAGAGGTTGGCATTGGTAACATTGAGTACTCAGTAAGGACTTTTATCTTTATACTAGCTCATGTTAGAGATACACGACTCCAAGTAACCCTATCAGTTCTGGGCATTTTCTTACTCCAAATATAGTGATAGGACATTGAGATGAGTCGTCTTAGCTAGCTGTCTGGTGCCTAGAAATTGTCGTGCCTTGTGTGCACTTTGTTATTTGGGTTGTTCACGAGTTGGGCTGGACACCTGGTGTTGTTCAACCCCTTACTACATTGATGGTAATTGATGTCAAGATTAGGACCCTTGGCTTATGGTAGTAAGTAAAAGATTTAGTGTGCTACATGCACTTGTTAATTATGTACATATTTTTCAACGACCCACGGATTGAGTACTATAGGCTACGATTTGAGTACAATGATATGTGCAAGTTGAGTACTAGAGGTTGCGGTCTCAATACAATGATACGTAGTACCAAAGGTAAGGACTACGAGACTTACATACAGGCCAACCTTCTGTTGGAGAAGTGCTTGTTATTTTTCACTCAGACGTGCCTTTTATCTTACCCTTTTTGTAGGAACCAGAGTTGAGCAGACCCATGGATAGACGGATGATGCCACAGTGATAGCAATTTAGGTATGCAAGTTCCTCTCTTGATAATGTGCCTTATTACTGATGTGAAGTGGAAATTTTCATTTATGAGATTTTTTATTATATATATGTATGTGACCATCTGTATGGGTTGTTGTATAGATCTGGACCTTGTATACTCTGTTGTTTTTGTAATAAAGACCCATTGTTTGGGAAACTAGACAGGGTGATACTCGATGTTAATATGCTTTCGTCGTTACCATTAGTAGGGGTGTTACAAGTAAGGGAATTGAAGATGAAGAAAGGATTTCAAGGAGGAAGAAATGGCTCGTCTATGAGTGTTTCTAACCCTTTTGTTTGTTATCTTACTTGTAATTTTTGTTCTAAGAATTGATTTTCCTATTTTTATACCTTGGGATAATGTATTTTCCTCATTTCTATGATTTTTACTCTATGGTAATTGGTTATTTGTGCTTATTGTGTTATTTTGGTTGTATGGGTTTTAATTCATTTTCTTCAATTATTTGTTCTTCCTAAATGGTTTCGAGAGATGGGGTTATGGATGGAACACCCACTTAGCAAATTTAATTTTTGCCACCTTCAATTTACCCAATAGGGAGGTTATGGATTAGGTCTAATAATTAATAGGTTTATAAGATAGCCTTAAGATAGGGATTTTGTAACTTTTGGATGGTTTGGAATTGTGAGTAGTGTTCAATGCCTCGTTGGGTTTAGTTGAGTAGTGTTCAGATACCGATTAATCAAATTTATGGATTTAGGATCTCATAACTCAAGAGAGAATGAGATTGGTATTTGATTTAGTCCGATATCTAGAGTTAGAATTTATGGTTCCAAGGGGTACTTTTCTTTGAGGTGTTCAATCGGAGAATTCTATTTATTGCATGACCTTTCTCTATTTCGAATAACTTGATGTACTTGTGACTTTTCCTTGAGTAACACGTTGATAGGTTTCCTAGTGTAGTGTAATTATTTATACTTCACATATTTAATTGGCTAAACAATGAGATTAGAGCAAACTAGTGGTAATTGCTAAGTTCCCATGGATTTGATACTTGCTATTCTCTATACTATGTGATGGGTCAAGTTGCCCATATGTGTAGTTTTATTACTTAGTGTTTTATTTTAAAACGTCATTTTTGTGGCTTGTTTACACTATTTCCAATGCCTATAAAACAAACATCAAGTTTTTTGCACAGTTGCAAGATTGACAATATCATTAAAATCTAAAGTCTTGTTCATTTAGCCATGCATATATTTGTGAATATCACTAAACGTTTGATGTGAATACTTATTTTCATATATTTAGGCATATACAAACCATTACTTTTATTTTTAATATTGTTGTATGTTTTTTTAGGCAATTGTATACGTATTAGTATCTATTGATTTAACTTTTGCTATTGTAATTAACCTTGTTGTTGTATACAATTATTGTTGTTAGTGGGGAATTTTGAATTTGTTGCTATGTTAGTATCTTTTGGATGAAAATATTGTTACAGTTGGCTATTATTGTTGTTGTTGTTGAGGAGACCTTGTTATATACTAGTAATTGTTGTTATTTGTTGTATAATAGGATTTTGTTCCTTATTTTTTTAATAGTGTTTCTATTTTGAGGATTCGGTTGATGTAGAAGATTTTATCAGGACATTATTGCCGTTGTAGAGCCACTTTTAGCTTTATATTGTTGGTATTTTTGGTTGTTGTGGTACTATATACTATGGAGGTTGAAAAGTTTATTATAGTAGTGGGAATAAGTTGAAGAGAATGGTGGATATATATAGTTGATGTTATAATTTGGTGGACTATTGATTTTTGTTTATATTTGCTTCATAATTATTTTCTTTTCCTATTAGTTTTGTGTTTTTTATGTTACTATTTCTTTAGCCATGGTATGCTGTTGTATTTCTCTTTATTTTTACAAGATTGTTGATTTTTCATCTTTTGGACAAGCAACATTTTTGTCTCCCTCCTATACGACATTGAGCTTCAAGATACTTGGGAGAGTATTGCTTTACCTTCTCATCTTTTTTCTTTCTTTTTGCCCTATTAAAAAAACTTACATTGTTTAATTTTGGGCAATAAGGACATTGTTCAATTTAAGTGTAGGGGAGAAGTCTAATAATATTTTCTTTACAATATTGTACTATTTATTTTGAAATTTTCTTATTTTTGGGCTAAATTTCTTATTTTTTAAATTTGGCTAAAATTTTTCAAAATTTTTTTGCAATACTAGGTTTGTTTTCATGACTTGTTGGTATATTTGTTGATATGTGTTAGATTGGTAGAGTTATTCTTTATCTTTTTGATTGGGAATTCCATTTAAGACTTGTCTAGGAAAGTTATTTTCATGTACAATTAGATACTGGGCAAGACATGACTAAGTTCGAAAAAGTGAGTTAATCTTGTTAATGCCTTTGAAAAAGTTGTGAAACTTTATTCTTTAAGAATGGATGAAAGCAAAGTGACGAAATATAGAGTGTGGGTCATTAGCTAATCTCTAGTTTCATGGCAATTCCCATTCATTCATTCATTCATTCGTGTTGTATGTTATATTATAGAATTTTTCAATGATTTATTGTAATTTTCAATAAAAAGGCAATTAGAAGAAAGAGGTAGGTTGCTCAATTCACCTATCGAAATGAGGAGAAAAAAGGCTCTAGGAATGCAAAATTCTTGCCTAATAAGCAAAACAACGTGTGATGAAAAAGAAAAAAAAAAGAATGAACAGGAAGAATAAAAAAAATATGAAAGGGATGCAAAAGGGCATTCAAGTTAAAATCCCCATAAAGGTATACCTTTGTAAAAGGAGAGAAAAATGATGAAAAATGAGTGGCTCCTACTTTGCCAATTCAAATTGAATTGAATTGTTATATTGTTATACCATAATGTAAAGTCTTATCATATTATAATGTAACCTATGTAATGCTTATACTTGGAGAAAGCCACAAGATTTGAGTGAGTTGTTTAATCCTATCTCATATGAATAACATTACTTGAATTCTTATTTGGAGGTGTAGAGTAAATCATATTTATTTGGCATAAACTTGTTTAATTTCACATTGAGGTTCTTAGTTGTGTCTAGTTTAATATAAGGGTATACATGGGATTAACTTGGATAGATTGGTGTTGAAATGAATTCTAAGGTGGAGGAAGAAAAAAGGACTTTACTATTTTGACCTTATTGCATATATGCTAAGTTGTTCTTAATGATTCACCTAGAGTGCTATGTAGAATAGTTTTCATCTTACTTTTAAATTAATTATTCTTTATCCTTGTGAATAAATGTATTTTACATGATTTGTACACTAGTTAAGTTATGAATAGATAAAGGATCATTGATTTGTATATTCGGTAATTCTTTGTTTGTGCACAACTATTATTTGCTTGAGGACAAGCAAAAATTTAAGTGTCGGGGTAAGTGACGAGGGCTTATCATATACATATTTTTTAGTGTCTTTGTACTTTAATTGTGATAAATTCTTGTTTAAATCCCTACTCACCACACTCTTTTCATCTTCTATTTGTAGGAAATTTAGAAAAAAAACCAATTGGAGATGACAAAGATGAAAACGAAGGAAAATGGAGCAAAAATAGAAGAACAATGAGGAAGATCAAATAGAGCAGGTGATGAGACTCCACTTCATCATGGTGGACAAGGACCGATGACTAGAGCGAGGACCAAGAAGCTTCAAGATAATTTTCAATTGATCATTAAATAATGCTTGAGGACGAATGAGGATTGGAGGTTTGAGGAAGCAAGCCAAGAGTTCGTGTTGATGGCCATCCGCGAAGAACCCCAACAAGAACTTAAGCCGTCAGCAAAATGGGATGAAATTTGACAAGGGAGGCTTCTAGAGGACAATCGGCGCCGGCTCCATGCAGCCAAACCGGCACCTGTTCCATTTTGTCCAAAACCAACACTCAAGCAAACGAGAACCGACCGAAGATAGAACCAAACCGGTGCTGGCTTGATGTCCCAAACCGGCGCCGGCTTTCCCCTGGGCCACTGCCGATTGCTCTGCGTTTTAATGCTTTTCTCCACCTTTCTTCACTTTTAAGTGTTTATAAAGACTTATTTTGACCCTAAACTGTAATTAAAGCTCAGGGATTACTTAGTTAGGGTTAGGATAGTATAAATAGAACATTTGTTGATTTGACAAAACAACATACTTCACTTTAATTCAAATTTGAGAGAGAATCTTGAGAGGCCGTAGCCTCTTTGTTCATCTTGTTTAAGACCAAACTTAAGGGTTAGTCCTCCTTTTGTAAGAGTCTTTAAATCTTTTGGATAATCTAATATTGTCTTCTTTGAATGGGTCTTATTTGCGTTGTTCTTCTAAGGTTTGTTTGAAATTCAATATTTAGATGCCTATCTTCTCTGTTCTATTTGTTCTTGCTTGCCTTTATTGCTTCAAGGATATTAGGGTGAGAATATAGTAGAACTTTCTACTCATCTTAAGGGACTTTAAGGCTTTGTTCTTTAAGGGTTTGAAATAGTGTAGGTAGTTAGGTTACTTTATCCTTTGTCGCAAGAAGAAATCTCTGTTTTGAGTTCCAATTGCTTGACTGAACACACAGCCACCAAAAACACCCACAATACCAAGAAAGTCACACAAGAATTCGTATCAGCAGGTAGCCTAGAGAAGTCCCTAGCCCTCCTAGTTCTTTGCATTAATACAAAGATGGGGGCATAGGGAAGGAGCAAACAATGACATTTTTTGTATAGAGCAAAGGCGGCCCTAAGAAGTATAACTTCCCTAGGCAGCCTATAACATCAAAAAATTCCATTAATATAGATAAAATTGGACAGCCCAGGGAAGTTGTACATCCCCGGGCTGCCATCTAGTGATAGAAACATAAATTCCATGTATTTTGGAAGATCCACGAGCATTTTAGTTATATAAACCCCTTATACACTTCAAAACACTTGTTCTTTGAATTAGGTTTCTCTCTAAGAACCCTAGATGCCATAGTTTTCATAAAAAATAAA